>PVJL010008655.1:41660-55105 GCA_004026885.1 Lyroderma lyra
GGGGGGGGGGGGGGGAGGTTTCCTGGCTGGGAATCTATATACTTTTTAAAGGCTAAGAAGCAGCAGTACATCTGAGTTCTCAGGCAGTAAAATGAAAGTTAATGCTCAAAGGCAGCAGAACTTTTAAGAAGCAGAATGATGTCTTATTTCCAGTGTAATTTTGCAGAGAGGCACATGTATATCCAAGAATGTTTCTGATCTTTGGAATTCCCAGATTACGAAGCCAGCCAATAACAGAACCACTGTTCTCACTCTGAGAACTCTATAAACGAATGTGGAGAGCACAGGAGTTGACTGAAGGTCCATCTTTTATTTTCAGAAATTGAGCCAGAGGTGGGGGTAATACAGAAGCAATCCAGCAGTACAGCAAAAACAATCAAGTCAGCCATCCAAAATCAAAATCACTGTTAACCAGCTTTCCCACCCCCAGCACAGAAATGATAGTCCTGAATCCTAGAGATAAAAGTATATAGCACCTTGTGCTTCCCCTTGGCAGGAAGACTGCCCAGGCTCAGAGACACCCATCTAGTCATCATCACTCTGAATCCTCTAACGCAAAACTAGCTGGTTTCCTATGTAGGCAGTATTGACTTATAGGGCTTGTTGTAAGATGGGTGACAATAAAGTACTCAAATACTTAACAATCCCTCAAATCTTCCAAGCAAAATGAGCCCCCAGTTCCTCACATTGCCAAATTAGAGGCACAGACAACACATAGCTAACCCGTGGAAGGTCCACTGAATCAAGGCCTACTTCCCAGGCCAGCAACTTGCATACAAGGGCAAGACAGAAATACCAAATTTTAAAAAATATTAAGTCCATTCCCTTTTAACTTACAAGGCTCAAATGCACCTTCCAAAAACATTTAGAGAAATTCAGTATAAGTGATGGACTTTAGGATTTAAGCTACTGCCTCCAAGAAACACACAAGGAACTCACAGTGGCCTGTCTCACTGTGGGACACTGAGGTAAAGGATCCTTTTGGACCAAGTGCAGAGAGTCCTCACACTAACCCCTTGACTACTGTAACCTCTCTGGGCCTGTAATGAATATACCTTTACAAGGCACCAACAGAGAGAACACAACTCAAAACTTGAGATGACCCAGTTGCTCAAAAGTCAAAGGAGAGGCTCTCACTTTAACATAGAGAAAGGACACAGAGGCAAAGGCAAGGGAGACAATCCACCTAGGAAGGTGACAAAGAAACTTAAAGACAGCAGGCCTGTCTTTTCTGCACAGGCACCAGATGGCTGAGTGGCCCCAGCAGAGCTTTGGAGAATTAAAATGGTTTACCTCTCAACCTGGGTGCGGTGCACGAGGGACTGTCATATGCAATCAAACAGAAGTACTATTCTTGGTCCAGTATTCCAGGAGGGGGCGCAAAACAGAACAAAGGGCAGCTGGGACCCCAACAGCAAATTGGCAGGTAGCTTCTGCTGCAAACTGGACCCTTATCAGTTTAACACACCCAAGCTTCAGCCCTGGGGACATCAGTAAGTGGGAACAGCTTCTTTGGGGTCCTCTTCCTCAAGAAGGCCTCTTCCTTGAGTTCCCCAGTCTGTCCAGATCTCCATCAGCCAAGACTTTCCCTGGACAATGAGCATTGCTCTGCCCTGATGGCAGTGGAACCAGAGAGACCAGCAAACCAGGTCCTTCCACCTGTGGCCACGCAGAGTTGACACAACAACAGCCAAACTGAAGAGTTATCCAGGGAAGAAAAGGGGATGACTTCACTGGTTGCAGGAAAATAAACCTCCAAAACAGTCTCCAGCAAAGGTCCTCCACAGGACATTTCCCACTAGAAGTTCATTCTTAGAATTGAGAACCAGGAACCAAGTTACACACTGAAATGTGCTTAGATGAGTAGGAGGGTGACTTTATTCACAGACGACTCAAAAACACAGGCTGCAGAGAACAGGGATTTGGACCGGTAAACCTGCTATACCCTTCTACCAGCCTCTTTCCTCTTCCCTGACTGCCCTAGAGCATTGTGCCTGGAAGGCAAACCTCCACCCCTCACCCCACTCCACTGAACGACACCCCACCCACCCACTAGCCAGAAGCAAAAGCCTTATGATGAGGTTTCAAGGAAAGCATCCTGCCTCTGGTCCTGATTTTCTCCATTCCAATGGGCTCTCCAAACACACCCTTGTCCTGGGACCCAGGCAGAGTTGAAACCCAGCCTATGTTCTTTCAAGCCAGTGGTCATCCTGGAGGACAGAGAAGAGAAAAAAAAGATTCCAAACCAGTTCAAGACAAATCAGGCTTAATGTTCACCCTATGTTTGTTTATACTCTTTACATTAAGATAATGTAACAAAAGACATTTTTGTCCTGATTTTTAAAACATAAATGTGCATTTTATGACCTTTTGTAGGAGATTCGTGACTGCACCCTCTCTGCTTAAAGACTGTAGAGGCGACTGGTGTTCTCACGCAGAATAGCCAAGGTGCGAGAGAGTGGCTGATCTTTGACCCTGGCAATCTCTCGAACTGTATGCAAGGCCAGGCCTGGGTGGGCATATTGGCAAAGGCTTTTGGGAACCTGGAAGACATCAAGCATTCAGAACATCACTGTGCCTTCTGTATACAGTCATTATACAGAATTCCCTCCCAGCCCTTCCCCAGTAAGGACCTCTTTGGGGTTGCCCTGTAGAGACCCCTTTACCTGCAGGTGCAGGGAGAGTCCTAGTCATGGGGGGCTCTGGGTGAGCAGGGTCCCACGCTTCCTTGGACTACCCTCTACAGGGTAGGGCTTTGCACTGCCTGGAAGAGAGTGGTTACCCTTCAGCTTCTCAGCCCCCTAGACTTTTGGTTCTGCAGAGCAACAAAAGGAGACATCTACATAGCCAAGGGTGGGATCTGAAAGTCACTGGAGCTCTGGTCCTGCAAATCTTGTGAGGGTAACCACCCACCTCCCCACCTCTCTCCTCAGTGGTTCTACTCAGCCTGAAGACACCCCTACCTGTCGGGGCAGGAAGTAGGGGGCATCAGTTTCCACAATGATTCTCTCCAACGGGATCTGTTTCAGAGCATCCCGGGCCTCCCAGGCTGAGGAGTAAGTCAGGACTGCTGTGAAGCCCACAGACATGTTGGGAAAGTGCTTCAACAGGGGCTCAATGACCGGGTAGCTGCCAGTGAAGCAATGCCTAGAAGGAGAATTCCACGTCAGCACCCTCTCACAAGCTCCTCTGAAGCGGCAACCCCCACCCCTTTTAAATTACTTTCTGTGGATAAATTTCCAGAAACGGAAAGACTACATCCAAGGGAAGGACTCCACAGTAAACACAGACTAGAGCAACTCCAACACAGTAAGTCCCTAGATGACTCCTGGTGAGTGATGCTCCCCAATCAACCCATTACACCACAGAGGGCCATACAGCCACTTGAAATGATTACCACAAAAAATATTCAGCAATAATACAGGGATAGGGTATGCTTATAACACAGAATTAAAAACTGTGTCCCCTCTATGATTCTAACTACAGTAGGTAAAAATTATATCCATGTAGTTAAATGAACTTGAAGGAAAAAAAAACAGTGAGGAGTAGGACTACAGATAAATCTTCTCTTAATTTGATGGCTGTTCATGTCCCTACTGCAATATAATATTGTTAACCAATCTGAAAATTCAGGGTTTCTTCCAGCCACACCTTATTTGGGCCATCTTAGCCATCCCCCGCCCCCACCTCCCCCACCCCCATCTACCTACCATCCATTAGAAATCCTTTAAAGTCAGCCCAAAATGAAACAATGAAAAACCAACAAACCAACAAACCAACCAACCAACCCAGAAGGGCCGAGTGACTGTGATTCATCTGTCGGGTGTGTGCTACCAGAGTCAGAGGTTTCTCTCTCTGCTTGGACACGGAAGACAGTGGCCCAGAGGTCTGACAGCCCTACTCACTTCTGCCACATATCAAAACCTGGTTTGGGCTTTAGACTCTGTTTTTTCAGTTAACACATCTTGGAAGAGTCAGCCCAGGCACCACCTGCTGGCCCCTTTCTAGTCAGGCTGGCTCTCTCAGCATCTTATACCCAAGTCATCAGCCCCATGCTCCCTATGAAAGTCACCAGATGACTCATCCTTGTCTCACAGCTACTCCAGATTGCCGCCAAACCAAGCCAATGCCCAGGACAGGCACATGGTAGGAGATTAGAGAGTTTATCAAACTGAACTTAAGAACCCCCAGATACCATTCAGATAAAACACATTCTGGACTTGAATGAGCTTTCCAATTCCAAAAAAGTAAATTTCTTTTCAGGTGCCCTGGAATGTTCTCTGTGTGTTAAATTGCTAGACCCCAGAACAGCCTCTCCCAAGATCAATAGTCCTCATTTCTGAGAATTGAGACTCCATTCTAGCCTGCCACCTGAGACAGGGGTCATGAAAGCACTGTTCCTGCTCATTAGGTAGGGATTTAGGGTATTAGTGAAACCATATGAAGTTGCTATTTTGTAAGGAAAAAGTGGTCAAATACCAGAAATTTCATATGGTTCAACCTAATACTTAATCTTTAGAAAAACTACTACATAAATACATAATATTATCCGTCCTCTCCTACATTTTTGTTTTTCCAAATAACACAGACAAAAGAAAGTGTTCGTTTTGTTTGCCCACTGAAGCTCCAGCCTCCTAACCTATGTATCTTGTAGTCTGAGGGCACAAATTTTTTCATGATGCTCAGCAGATCTTCATCAGCTTCTCGGCAGTGGATCACCAAGGGCTTCTTTAAAGACACGGCCAGTTGCAGCTGTCTCTCAAATACCTAGAAGACACAGTGACAACACCTGCAGGTCAGGGCCACTTCAGAAGTCTGTTACCTCCAGAACAGCCAGTCCAATGGGAAACCCCAATATCTCCGACTCTTTACCTTTAGGCTATACTGTACAATGTGCAGTAATAGCTGAGTCTTACTGGGTCTTACTGCAGAGCCAGGTGATGATGCTCAAAGCACTTCAGGTGCATTATAACCTGTAATCCTCACAATCACCCTCAGAGAGGTACTCACTGCCCTTAGCTTATCATGCAGTTGAAGACACTGAAGCTCCAAGCGAGATCAAGTAACTTGCAGCTGGGAAGCTGTAGTGCCACTATTCAAATGTGAACCCAGGCAGTCCACATAGCAACCACGATACAATGTTTATTTGGGGCTACAGGGGCAGGGTGGGGCTCAGGAATATAAAGTACAAATTCAATGTCCTTCTCACTGTCTCCACCTCTACTCCCAAGAGGTAATCACCTCCCACACTTTTTTCCTATGCAAAAAGTTGCATATATACATTTATCTGCACAATGCCTGGCTTTTAGAAGGTGCTCAAAGATTTGTTGAAAGAATAAATACTGTACCTATTTTCTTCACTCAACCAAAATCAGATATTCTTTTAGGTGAATACCTACAGATATACTTTTCTTTTAAAACTCTACCATTTTAACTCGCATGGCATCTGTGAGACACCAGTGAATATAATAACTAGCATATTTTTTTACATTTTGTATTAGTTGGTACCCAT
Organism: Lyroderma lyra; assembly: GCA_004026885.1. Classification (NCBI taxonomy): domain Eukaryota; kingdom Metazoa; phylum Chordata; class Mammalia; order Chiroptera; family Megadermatidae; genus Lyroderma; species Lyroderma lyra. The sequence continues at coordinate 47,173 of PVJL010008655.1, forward strand.
TTTTTATGAAATAAACATGTTTACAACTTAATATATTTTATTTATCATCCAACCTACAAAAAATAATTTTACATAACTTAATAGCTAACACTATTTTTCCTGGAGTCTCTCATACATGAGTAGTGATATTATGAAAATTCATGTGGGTAAAAGAGGTTTAAATCTTCATTAGTAAAATACACATATTGTTGATTATTTAAATGAAAACAGCAGGGCAACTTATTCTCTCCTCTAATAAGTGAAGGTTTAGAACAAAGAACAAAAATATTAATTCATTATAAACAAATTACCTCATTTCAATGTTTCCATAACTGGTTTTTTCAATTGTGAAATCTAATTCATGTTTGCATTTTTTAATATCATATAATAAGATGTATTTGGTAATTTGAATCAAGGTGATATTCACTTGAGAATGACATTTTCAAGTCTAACACCTGCACTACCTCTTCTCAAAATAGTAGTACTGAGTCAATACCAATTCTGATGTAACTTTTGTTTAACCTCTGTTTTCAACTAAAGGAAAATGACCATAGAACCAAAATCATAGGATGCTTGGTAGGGGCTTTAGAGGTGAGCTAGTTCCAATATCTAAGGCTGGCTTCCCCAATATACCTGCCTTCCTTGGACCCTTACAGAGGCAGGTTGCAATAAATTCTAATTCTAACATTTAATTCCTGCTTGTAAAAAATTACTTCTTAGGGTAGTTAAACAGCCTTAGCATGAAATATTACACAGTTGTTGAAAAGTGTATTTTTCAAAGTATTAATATATTTAATCAAACAGGAATGTTTCCACAAGTGAAAAATTCACTCAAAAAGATTACTTTTTAAAAAATTTCCTAATATTCTTTTTTAAAAAAAGCAACAACATACACACAACACATACCTTTCATTGACTCTATGACAGGTGTCTATAAGACTTGCCACCAATTATCCCCTGTAATTCTCAAGGGAAAATAACATTAAAAATACAATGTTTTGTAAAACACATCTGAATTTCAAAAATGTTAAGATGGAAGAATTGTCAGCAGGCAAGAACTTGTGGCTGGATTGGAGCTATCTAGAGCAACTCAGATGAAAAAGAACCAGTGTGAATAAAGTACAGATAAATTATTTATCCACCATAATTACTCTCTTCTGCCTGCATAAGCTCGGGTTCCCCATTGATCCATTATTTCAGGGATTCCAGAGTTAATCAGTTTCTCTCCTGTGGGTGGACCCAAGCAGCTCTTGCATACTCATTACCTCAATAATTAATTCCAGTCTAACACAAATACACATAGAAGCAGCCTGACTCAGCCAGCCCAGGTGGGGAAGGACAGTCTATTCACCCTGGCTTTGGAACTCTACAGACCAAGAGATTCCAATAATCATTCTGGCTGATGTGTGCAACTCACATACAACTACTGAGGACCTAACTCTTAAATTAAATAGGAAGGCAAATAGTTAAATCCATGAACACAAAGATAAGCAAGGAAAAGTTAACAGTGGTTTGCTGTGGGTAGCAAGGTAACTGTAGAATTATTCCCCCCAATTCTTTTGCTTTACTCTATTTTTCCAATCCTTCCAAAAATATTAGGTAACAGACATCAATCTCTCTCTTGTAAGAAGCTAGAGCTGGCACCCTCTCACTGGGCAAAAATATGGTCCTTATACAAGCTTTTCTTCTTCCTTTTGCAGATAAAACATTCAGCAGGACACATTAAGAACTTGCTAACGACTCTGCTTTTAGGCAAATGCAACTCAATGCAGATATCCAACTAGTGCACAACTAGTGCAGTTGCTAGTCACCCCCACTTCTCGTTTAGGTGTCCAAGTTTAGATTTACTTTAAGAACATGGCATCTACTTCCACCATCCAACCTAGGAGTCTCTAGTGCTCTAAGAAGTATCTTAATTTTCTCTCCTCTACATGTAGTTCTGCCCTCCCCCTGCCAACAGTTTATTTCATCTGAATCACCATTTTCCAGCCTTGAATCCCATCTCACCAAGCCAAGATTCTATTTATCACCTTATACTACAACTTCAAGTTTGGTCTGTTGTGCAGCATGCCCTAGGTACCTTTATATGCAGATCTGATATCATGATGATTTAATAAAGGGAAAAGTTACTATGAAATACTTGACACACCTGCCGGCCCACGGGAGCCATTCAATAAACATCGCCTATACAATTAAATATAATACACCTCTCCCTCCTTCCAGTTGCCCTAGTGTATACATTTCTCAACTATTCTTCTTTCCATACCACGCCTGCCCTGAGCCATAGAAACCAGCTGGGAAGGGAAAATATTAAATCTTCATCTTTCTTGAAAATCTATTTTTTCCTATGTCCTCAGATTTAGCATTTTCCCCATTCATTTCTGGCTCATAAATTACCACCTCAGGCCAAAAACTGTAAGATTCCTAGTGTTAGTAATGAAAAAGAACTCTGGATAGGCAAGAGGCTGTTTGAATGTACAAGACACACCTAATTCTAAACAGAAATAACAAAAATACTATTCATACTAGAAAAGCAGTTAAGTCAAAAACTGAAAACATGCACACAAATAAAATCGCACCCACCTGTCTATAGATCCTCAAGTAAAAATCATCCTGTTCTGAATTACTAACTTTAACAAATCCTAGCAATCTCATCTGAAGGAAGATCCTCTGAAAACATTTGAACACCTCAAGCTGTTTCTTATGGAAATGCACTGTTAGGCCTGGCATGCTTACTGGCTTTGTGGACAACTGTATTCAAATAGGAATCACCATCTCCTAAAGATCTATAAAGGCCTGGAGTCTTATGCTTCAGAACATCACACCTTCCCTGAATCTTTCCTTTGAACAAAGGAAAATTAAGAAACCAATGACTCTGGAAGACTCTGTCTCTTACTTTACAGTTAACCACAGATGCCACTCTCAGTGAGCACAGTATCAGTGCACTGTGGAGGATGATCCAGGGGGTTGGGGACAGCAGCAAAGGGAAAGCTGGTGTGCCAAATTCTGCCCTGGCTGGAATGCACACACACATGCCCTCCTAGGCCCGGAGCATACTGGGCATGCAGACCCAAACAGGTATTAATAGGGACACAACATACAACAAATTCAACCTATAAATGTAGACAGTGATGAAATGGCAGGGTATTTCTCCTTGTCCCGCTCCTTTCTAAATCAGAAACTTCCATTAAAATGCTACAACTACTGTTAGCCTGCCAAATCTCCATGCTCAAAAAATACTGGAAGGGAATAATACGAGGATGGTAATAGTCATCTCCAGTAGAAGAAGAAATTATCTTCTTTACCCCTTTATGTATTTTCCAAACTACTCTGCAGTGAGCATACTGAACTTTAAAATCAGAATAAAAATATATTATTTAATTAAACAACAAACACAGAATTTGTTGCTCGCCAAGAAGGAAGGAAAACAAGTGCTTTGACACATCATTAGTCATAAGAAGTCAGAGTACCTATCCCCCTCGCTCTTACATAATAAAACTGAAAAAAAACAGCCTGTGAAGAATTGGAAAAATGATATCTAGAGGGTCTTGGTAAGAGCAATTAAATTTTTTAGGGATTCTAAATTCTTTAATTCCAAGAGGAGAGAAACCCTTATTGTCAGATTTCAACAACTAAGAGAGAACCTCCTTACCTTGTGCTGTTCTGGGACAGGTGTGGTGCACTTGTAAGAGTAATCCAAGCCCATTTCCCCAAATGCCACAGCCTTCGGGTGCCGTAAAGCTTGCAAAAGATTTCTTTCTTGACTCTCACTATAGTAGCGTGCAAAATGAGGATGACAGCCAAAGGCCCCCCAAACCAGATCCTCTTTCAACAGCTCCTCCCACAGGCAATCTGTCAGTGTCCTGGGGTCACAGAAGTCAGAGATGCAGCCCTGAAATTCCTTAGGGAAGGAACTGCTATAGATTTTTCTGAATTTGCTGAAAGTCCCTTTGAAAGACAACTTGGAATACAGCATGTCCAAGTGACAATGCGTATCAATAAAACCTTCCTCTAGGCTTGGCTCCCGACGGCTCCTTGGCAGGGAGCTAGATCCGTATCCTTCACAAGAACGGGATGGCATCTCCTCCTGGAACGTTCTTTTCTCCTTGACCTCCTCTTTTTCCAAGCTTCTGGAGAAATGAAGTGAACGAGAACTCTGGGATCTACCTTCCTCTGTTGCCTCCAGGTCTCTGGAGGCGTTTTGGGAGCTCACTGTAGAACTAGGAGAATAATCACTCTGGAGGCCCCGGCTGCTCTTCCCAGCCTGCAGTGTGTCATTGCTGCTGCTGCCCAGGGAGGGGTAGCTAGAAGGCTTGGGACTGCTGGTCCAATAGCTAGCATAGTCACACCAAGGGCTACTGTACAAATGAGCTGGGTACATAACATAGTCAGTGGGGAAGACAGAAGGCTCTGGAACTGCTGAGAGTTTCAGTGAAACAGGCTCCTCCTGAGAAAACCTGACTGTGGAGACTTCATCCACATCAGACCAGTCACTTCCTGAAGAGGTATGCTCTATCACCACCTCCCTTTCTTTAGGCTGCAGAAGAGAAACAACAAAGGGTTATTTTTCCTGAGTGAAGACAGCCTCCCATACTCAGTTATCTGTAAAACCTAAGCGCTGGCTTATTTTTTTGGCCATGGTGAAGGCTTTGCACTGGCTCGTTAGGTCACTTTGTCACCTGGTTTCCTTACAATTTCCAGAAAGTGAGCCAGTTTACAGCAATAAGCAGACTCAAATCATGTTTAGGGAATAAACTCCTAATACCACTTCTAAAGGGGATGCTATACCTGCACTCTCTTTGAGAAAAAGTGCTTTCTAAAACACATTGTGTATTAGGGATTTGAGAGAAAAGCAGTGCCAGGCATCTCATCTCCAACCACATGTCTCTAATACATTCAAAATGTAAAAACCATGCAGTTGTGGTCTTCAGATGTGTCCTCAAATTCTCTGACATTACTCCCCATTGAAAGGTGGGGTTTGTGACCTCTCCCCTTGAACCTGAGCCAACCTAGTGATTACCTGTAACCAACAGAAGGCAGTAGTAAGATACTATGTAACTTCCAAGGCAAGGTCAGAACAGCCTTGTGGCTTCCCTTGGTTTTCAGCTTGCTCCTCTGGGGGAAGCCAACCACTATATAAGCAGTCATACCACCGAAGACCACACATTAGAGAGGTCACACAGGTGTCAGCATCAACTGCCTGATGTGTGAATGAACATCTTAGATGTCTAGCTTTATTCAGCTTTCAGATTGCGGCCCTCTTTATATCTAAATAGAACCACATGAGACCCCCTCAAGCAAGACCTGCCCAATCTAGAGATTTCTGAATTCTTGACTCACAAAATTGAGTACAAAATAAAGTGGTTATTTTACATTACTAGGTGCCATAGTAACTGGAACAACTATATACATTGTATTAAATCAAGTTAGCAGTGCTAGATCATAAATTCCACAATGTCATGAATTTTTATTTTCTTCACTGATGTCTCCCAAACATCCAGAACAGTGCCTGGCATTCAGTGAGTGCTCATTAAGTATTTTTTGAATTAATTTGTAAAATAAATGGTTAAAAAAATGGTTCTTAAAATTAACTTCATATCAGAAGCACTAAGAGGCTTTTTAAAAACACAGCTTCTTAAGGCCCACCTGACTCCGAGATGCTGTGATTCAGTAAGTCCAGAGCGGGACCAAGGAAATTGTATTTAATTCTCTATGTAATTCTAATATGTCAAAGACACCTGTGAAAATGTTTAATCAAATTAGCTAATGAAATGTGAGAGTGAGGGGAAATGGCAGAATGAGAGAAAAGGTGATTTCAAAAATGTACATGTAACTAGAAATACATACCATAAGCAGACTTATAATTGTCATCTAAGTCCATGAAAGGCTTTATGAAGTCAAGTTGGCCAAGAAAAGTTTTTGGATTTTCTTTTTGGGAAAGTGGGAGATTACTTATATTCAAGACTGCCTTAGGTTCAAGTCCATATAGTAAAATTTAAAATTACATTTATTGAGGGTACTACACAGTGGGCACTGAGCATGTGTTATTCAGGGTTCAGTAAACTGTGGCCCACAAGCCAAATCCAATGCACTGCCTCTTGATGCAATTAAAGTTTTATTAGAACAGTCAGGCAATTCACTTAGATATGGCTGCTTTCATGCTACTACAGCACAAGTGAATAGTAGCAACAGAAGTCATATTGCCCATAATGCCTGAAATATTTATTACCTGGCCCTTTACAGAGTGCTGAACTCTGTATTAGTTTGCTTAACTGTGATAACATTTAACCATGCTTTTTCACACAGAGGAAGAAACTGGGGCTCAAAGAGGTTAAATGACTTGCTCATTATCACAGTTCAGGCGGCAGAGCCAGGATTTAAACTCTACCTGTCTGATCCCAACACTCATGTGCTTACCTACCATATCATGCTGTCTCTAAATATATACTTAACAGAGACAATCTAAGTGTCCAGTCTGCCAAATAGAAAACTGGGTATATCAGTTTGGAAAAGTCATCTATACAATGGAATTCTAAGCACCCAAAGATGATGACCTATATTAAACAGGAAATACAGTCATCATATATTTAGTGGAAAGAGTAAGCTATAAACCCTACTATCCTTGTGATTTCCAGTTAAATATAGCATATGTGGTTTTTGTCCTTCCTGCAAAAAACAAAAACAAACAAAAAAAAAAACTTTCAAAATTATAGAAATGGACTTGAAAAGGCATACGCCTACCAAGAAAAAGCACATAGAATAAACAGCAAAGAAAATTAAATAAATTTAGATGCTAGAAAGCAGAGAGATGAACAGTTATTGGATAAGCAGATCATAGATGGCCTAAAACCCAGAAAACAGGATGAATCACACTACAGGACCCCAGACAGACTCAGGAATTTTAAGTACCAGAAGTCTCAAAATGAAGGTGGAGATGACAATAAGAGAATGAGTTGGAAGTGTGTAAGTTCAGATTCCCAGCTCCCTGCTCCCAGCCTGTGCAGGTGGGTCTGCCCGACCCAGCAAAAGACTAAGGTTCATGTTTGGTCTTAGCCCGGTTTCTAGATTCTTGTCAATAGATATGAGCAGCTATCATGTGGACAACTTCTGAGGCAAGTTCTTAAAAGAAAGGGAGTGTACTTTCCTCTTCTCTTCTCACCTCCCAACTGGCTAGACTGTCAGTGCAATGTACTCTTGAGTCTTGTAACAGTAAGCATCTCAGACCACAAGATGGAAACTGCATTGAGGAGCAGCAGAGCATCAGAAAAGAAGGCACCAGGATCCCTGACAATGTGGAGCCATCCTCCTTAAGCCAAACTTCCATTTTTTTTTTAAGCCACTATTATTTTGGCCTTCGTACAGCAGGAAAACCCATATCCTAAAAAACATGTAAATTCTAAAAAAAAAAAGACAGCACTGAAGTGATATTTCTTAATAACTCTGAAAGGTATGCTGAAAGTAAACCATCAATTTTTTCCTCGAGTCCGAGATAAGTAAAATACTGCTTTTAATGAGTAACACATAGGATCACACTAGAAAAACCAAATACTACATTTAATCAAGAGAGTTAAAAACCCCATGCATGGCATGAGCTCGACTCACCTTCTGGCTTTCTAAATGAGAGTCAGAGTCATCCAAAAATTCAAGGGGTGGAGAGGACTCGTCAATAACTGTCCTTCGGTCACCAAGTGGCTCCTCACTGGGTTTCTCCTGAGGATCTATCACCACTCTCCTTTCACAGAAGCTGCTCCTCTCCGGCACAACCTTCTCTTTTCCTCTGACCTCTGGGGTTGACTCTTTCTCTTTTGGAGGATCAGACACAGTCACACTCCTGCTTGGCCCTTCTCCACGGCTGGGACGCTCTCTCGTGTTTGGTTTTGCCCTAGTGGCAGGCTCTCCTTTCCTTTTTGGCAATGACTTTCCAAGGATGCCCTGGATAGCCTTCAGGTAGATC
>PVJL010008656.1:0-64705 GCA_004026885.1 Lyroderma lyra
TCTCTTGCCTGATTGCTGTGGCTAGAACTTCCAGTACTATATTAAATAACAGTGGTGACAGGGGGCATCCCTGTCTTGTTCCTGATTTTCGGGGAATAGGTTTCAGCTTTTCCCCATTCAGTATGATGTTAGCCGAGGGTCTGTCATATCTGGCCTTTATTATGTTGAGATACATTCCTTCTATACCTATTTTATTTAGAGTTTTGATCATAAATGGATGTTGTACCTTGTCAAAAACTTTTTCTGCATCAGTTGAAATGACCATATTGTCTTTATCTCTAATTTTGTTTATGGGTTGTATCACATTGATTGATTTTCATATGTTGAACCATCTTTGTGCTCCCAGGATGAATCCCACTTGATCTTGATGTATGATCTTTTTGATGCATTGTTGTATTCTGTTTGCTAATATTTTGTTCAGGATTTTTCATCTGTGTTCATCAGAGATATTGGTCTATGGTTTTCTTTTTTTGTGTTGTCTTTGCCATGCTTTGGTATTACAGAAATGTTGGATTCATAGAATGAATTAGGAAGTATTGCTTCCTCTTCAATTTTTTGGAAGAGTCTGAGGAAGATAGGCGTTAATTCTTCTTTGAATTCTTGGTAGAACTCATTGGTGAAACCATCTGGTCCAGGTCTTTTGCCTTTAGGGAGATTATGTATAGTCATTTCAATCTCATTTCTACTGATTGATCTATTTCGATTATCCAGTTCTTCTTGGTTCAGTCTTGGTAGGCTATAGGTTTCTACAAACTTGTCCTTTTCTTCTAGGTTGTTAAATTTCATGGCATAAAGTCCTTCATAGTATTTTCTTATAATCCTTCATATTTCTGTAGTATCAGTGGTAATGTCTCCCCTTTCATTTCTAATTTTGGATATTTGTGTCCTTTCCTTTCGTTTTGATTAGTCTCGCCAGGGGTTTGTCGATTTTATTGACTTTCTCAAAGAACAAGCTCTTCGTAATATTAGTTTTTTCTATTGTCTTTCTGTTCTCTAATTGGTTTAGCTCTGCTTTAATTTTTATTATTTCTTTCCTTCTGCTGACTTTGGGTTTTCTCTGCTCTTCTCTTTCTAGTTCTTTAAGATGGGATACTAACGTATTTACTTGTAATTTTTCTTATTTCTTAAGATAGGCCTCTAGTGATATAAATTTCCCTCTTATTACCCCCTCCACTGTGTCCCAATAATTCTGATATGTTGAATTTTCATTGTCATTAGTTTCTATATATTTTTTAATCTTATCTTTTATTTTTTCTTTTATTCAGTCATTTTTAATAAGATGTTATTTAATCTCCATGTATATGTGCTTTTCTCTGCTTTTTTTTTAACCTTTTAGAAATTTTATTATTCTAAATAATGTCTTACACGTTCTATTTTTTTTTTTATTGGTTTGACATCTGTTAGCAAGGATTACATAGGTTTCAGGCATACAAGTCTACAGTGCATTGTCGACTTGATGTATAATAAGTTCACCACCTAATGTGACTTCTCTTTCCATTACCTTATATTTACCTTCCCCCCTCCTCTCCCACCCCCTCTGCTTTTTTTTTACAGTTTATCTCCAATTCTATAGCTTTGTGCCTGAGAATACACTGGTATGATTTTCATTTTCTTGAAATCGGTGAGGCTACTTTTATGTTCCAGCATGTGATCTATTCTTTAGAAGTTTCCATGTGCACTAGAAAAGAAAATATTGTTTCTTTTTGCTGAATGAAGTGTCCTGTAAATGTCAATGGTGCCCAATTTCTGTAATGTGTCACTTACAGATGATATTTTATTTATTTTGTGTTTGGATTATCTATCCATGGCTGTTAGAGGGGTGTATAAGTCTCCCACAATAATTGTGTTTTTGTCCGTTTCTCCTTTCAAGTCTGTTAGTAGTTTTGTTTTTTGTTTTTTTTTCATAGTTTAGTGCTTCCTGGTTGGGAGCATATATATTATTTTCTTATTGTTTTATTGTGCCTTTTTTCATTATGTAATTGTTCGTCTTTGTCTTTTACTATCTTTTTTAACCTGAAGTTTATTTCTTCAGACATCAGTGTGGCCACTACTGCTTTTCTCTGGTTACCATTTTCTTGGAGTATTGTTTCCCATCCTTTCATTCTAAGTCTGTGTTTGTCCTGATGGCTGAGGTGTGTCTCTGGGAAACTGCATATGAATGGGTTTTGTTTTTTAATCCAGTCTGCTCCTCTGTGTTTTTTTGTGGTGAGTTCAGTCCATTAACATTTAGAGTGATGATCGATAAGTGCAGATTTCCTGTGGCCATTAATTATTTCTTTGTTTGCTTTGGTTTCTTTATTGTTGACCCAAATTTATTCCATTTTTCCTGATGTTTTGTTTCAGGTTGAGGAGGTTCCTTCAGTATTTCTTGAATTGCCTGCCTTGTAATGACAAATTCCCTCAGCTTCTGTGTGTCTGAGAAGGTCTTTATTCCTCCTTCATATCTGAAAGATAATTTTGCTGGATAATTTATTCTTGACTGGAAGTTTTTCTCTTAAGGTTTTGAATATTATATTCCATTCCCTCCTGGCTTGTAGAGTTTCTCCTGCGAAATCTGATGCCAGCCTGATGGGTTTTCCTCTAAATGTTATAGTTCTTTTTTTCTCTGGCTGTTTTTGTCTTTAATTTTGGACATCTTTAGTACCATGTGTCTTGCAGAAGATCTGCTATGGTCGAGGTATCTAGGGGACCTATTTTCTTCTTGAACTTGGGGTTCCAGATCTTTCCATAGGTTTGGAAAGTTCTCATCTACTATTTGTTTGAGTATGTTCTCTGTAGAGTGCTCTTCTCCTTCCTCTAATTTTATTATCCTGATATTGTTTTGTCCCATGGAGTTAAATAGTTCTTGCAGAGTTCTTTCAATTCTTTTGGTTCTGTATTCCATCTCTTCCTCTTTCTGAGCTGTTTCCATGTTCTGATCTTCAATTTCTCTAATACTTTCCTCTCTCTGGTTGTCCCTGTTTCCTATGGCAGTTATTTCATTTCTCACTTCCTTTATTGTATTATTTATCCCTCTAATTTCCATCTCAATCTTCCTTATGTTTTAAATTTCTTTGTTAAATTCTTTCTTTTGTTCATCGATTTCCTTTCTTATGTCATTCATCTCAGCTATGGAGTTCCACCAGTATATTTTCATTTCTCTCCAAGCCTATAGAATGACTACTTTAAATTCTCTGTCACTTAGTTCAGAAACTTCTAGATCTAAGAAGCTGTCTTTTGGACAAATTTCATGTTCTTTCTGAGCAGTTCTAGTTTTTAAGGAATTCATCCTATCTGCTGTGTTCTTCCTCTTTGACATAAGGGCATTATGTTCAGCAGAGCCCAGGAGTCTTGATTAGTATTTCTGTGGTGTCTTGCTGTAGTGCAAACACTAGGTGGCTCTGGGGGTCAAGTTTTTGGAGAGAGGGGCATTTTTTTATTTCTTATTTCTGGTCTCCTGCCATGTTTGGATGCAGTGCGCACCTATCCGGGCTCCCTCCACTTCCTGCAGTTAGTTAGTTGTTTGAGAAGGCCATAGGAGAGAGGAGAGGCCAACAAAAAGCACGCTGAGGCTACTCCACTCCTGCCCTATGCTAGGGAAGCTGGGTGATGCAGGTTGAGGCTGCTCTTGCTGGCTGGGGTGAATGCTATCAAATCTGCCTTTCTTCCAAGGCCTGCTCCAGCAACCAGCCTTTGGGGTGGTGTCTGCAGGCTCTCACTGCTTGTAGGCCCCAAGAACGTGTGTGTAGGTGCATGCCCCAGAAGTCCAAAACTGTGGGCCTGACGTCAGGCAGTATGAAGGCGGCTGGCTCGCCTCCACAGTAGGTCGGGAACAGGAACTGCGGCTCTGTGTAGGAGCCATGAACACTTGTGCTGTGGGTCACAAAGGTGCCGGGTGCCGAGGTGCTGTCTCTGGGAACCCATCTCAGCCTGTGGTTGTTCAGAGTCCTCGCTCAGCCCTCTTGTTACTCAAAAGCTTTAGAGGCTTACTCCCAAGCTCTGTCCCCAACATGCTGCTCTAAGACCTGCGTCTCCCATGGTCTCCCACAGTTCTGTCACTTTGCTGGCTTTTACTCTTGTCACATCTTGGCCTCCCCGCTCCTGTGCACTGTGCTGTTCCTGGATAGTCAGCAGGGATTGGGTCCTGTTACAATCCATCTCTGCTCCCTCCCCTCTCTCCTGCTGGACTTCTTCTCTCCAACCTTCAGCTGTTTACTGGTGATATGTGGATTTCTCAGCTGCCGTTGTGTCTCTCAGGCTCCTCCTTCTTGGCTCTTGGACGGCCATTCAATTGTGTTTTCTGGGAGAGGTTTTAGGGACCTCCTCTCCAGTCGCCATCTTGCCCTCCCTCCTCTGTAAATTTTTGTTGTTTCAGATGCCCCAATCATTCACTAAGGTGGTTATGCATCCTTTCAAGTTTTTGTTATGCACCCTTTCAGGTTTCATATTGCTGGTAACTAAGTTGGTTATGTGTAATCCCAAATTACTCATTTCCCCTTACTGCACTAGCTGTGTCATTCCAGTTGTTTGGCTGCTGATCACTGAAGTTGATCTAGGTTGTCTTTGGATTTTCATGGCCTATCCCTGTGGTGTCTCTGCATCATCATAGTTTTTTCACTGCCACTTACTAACTTGGTTTTGCGTCATCCCAATTGGCCTTCTGCCATTCACTGTGGTGTCTCCACATTATTTCAAGTGTTCCACTGCCACTCTCATGAGTGGCTGAGTGTCACTTCATGTGTCTCTCTCCCTTTCAATGTGGTGCATTAGTGTTTTTCCAGGGGCTTAACCGCCACTGCCTGGTTAGGTGTGTGCATTCCACTTATGCCACTGCTACTTCCTGGAGTAGATTTGTATTGTTTTCATAGTCCAACTGCCTCTCTCTGAAGTGGCTCCATGTCATTTTAGTTTCCCTGAGCTACTCATTAGGGTTTCTAAGCATGGTCTCAGGTGTCCCACTGTAGCTCACTGTTGTGCTCTTTGTCATTTCTGGTGCCCCACTGATGCTAATTTAGGTGACTGTGATTTATCCTAGGTGTCCCATGTAGCTTTCTGTGTGGCTATCTGTTTTTCTACCTGTATCACTGCCACTCATGAGGATGGACCCGCATCATCAAAGTTGTCTCACTGTTGCTAACTGGGAAAACTTTGTGTCATCTTATGTGCCTCATTGGTGCTCACTGAGTTGAATAAGCATCATCAGAGTTGTCTTATATTTCCTTACTCATGTTGGTCTTTGTCATTCCAAGTTTTCCACTGCTACTCCAGAAGGTGACTTTGTGTTGTTTCAGGTATTTCACTGTTACTCACTGGGGTTGCTCTGAGTTTCGTAGGTGTCCCACTTTGGCTTAGTAGATTAGCTTTTTCATTTCAGGTATACCACTTCTAATCACAGTCATTTCTGGTGTTTGACCGTTGCTCACTATGGTCACTCTGTGTCATTTCAGATATACCACTGCCACCAACTAGGGTGGCTTTTCATAGCCCCAGATTTTTCAAGGCTGTTACAAACATGGTTCCACACCATACTAAGTACCCTACTGCTGCTCACTAGGTTTGTTTGTGTGGTCCCAGGTGTCATGTTTTTCTTCACTTAAGTGGCTCCACATTGTTTTATATATCACACTACTATTTATTTTAGTGGCTTTTTGTCATTCCAGTTGTTCCACTGTCACACACATGGGTGGCTTTGCATAGTCCTCTCACTAGGGTGTCTCAGTTTTGTCCCAGGTATCTCATTGCCTCTCACTCTGGTGGTTTCACATCATCTCATGTGTTTTACTGCCAATCACTTGCTTCGCTTTGTGTCATCCCAAGTGTCCCACTTAAACCCACTAAGCTAGTTCTGCTTTTTTAAAGATGTTCACTGCTGCTCACTAAAGCAGCTTAGCATGGCCTTAAGTATCAAACTTTCATTTACTTGGATGGTTTTAAGTGGCTTTGTGTTGTTTCAGGTGTTCTACTGCTTCTCATAGAGGTGCCTCCATGTAATTTTACGTGTCTTATTGTGGCTAACAGTAATCACACTGTGTCCACCTAGGTGTCCTGATTTTGCTACCTGGAGTAGATTTGTGTCTTATCAGGAATACCACTGAGCTCACTGTGGTGGCTCTACTTAATTGCAAGGGTTCCACTGACACTCACTGGTATATGTCTCCATCTTCTTTTATGTTTCACTGACAGTATTTGTGGTGGCTTGTGTCAGCCAGGTGTTATACTGCTACTCACTTGGGTGATTTTGCATTGTCCCATGTGTCCCACTACCACTTATTGGGGTGACTCCAAGTTTCAGGTGTCTCACTGATACTCACTGGGGTGGCTTTGCATCCTCTCTGGTGTCCCACTACTGCCCATTGTGGTGGTTTTTATCATTTCAGGAATCCTACTCTTACTCGTTGTGGCTATGAATTGTTTCAGGTATATTACAACCACTCACTTGAAGATTTAATGTCATCTAAGATGTACCATTGCCACTGACTGAAATGTCTTCATTTTGTTTCAGGTGTCCAACTGCCTGCAATCTCTGGCTGCTTTGTTTCATCTCAGTTTCCTTATTGCCACTTTCTTGGGTTGCTCTGCTTCTTTACATCTGTCTCTCTTTAACTCACTAGAGTTGCTGTGTGTCATCCCAGGTGTCACACAACTGCTCCCTTCTGTGGCTATGCATCATCCCAAGTGTTTCACTGCCACTCACTGGCATGGGTTAAGGTTGTTTTAAGTGTCTCTCTGCCACTTTTTGTGGTGGCTTCATATTGTTTTTGTGTACCACTTCTGTTCACTGAGTTGGCTTTGTGTTATTGAAGATGTATCCCACTTCCACTCACTTAGGTGGCTCTGAGACATTTAAGGTGTCCCACTACTGCTCATTATAGTGCCTGTGCATCATCTCGGGTTGTGTCATGCCACTCATTGGGTAACTGAGCATCATCTCAGGTGTTTTTACATCCACTCACAGGGTTAGTTTTGCATTATAAAAAGTGACCAATTACTGCTCACTAGGTTTGCTTTGAGTCTTTCCAAGTGTTTTATATCTAATCACCAAGATTAATCTTCACTGTCTTAGGTGTTCCACAGCTGCTAACTGGAGTGGCTTGGACCCATTTCAGATCTTCCACTGCCACTTACTAGAGTGGCTCAGTTTCATTCAATGTTTTTCTTTGTTGCTCACAGTAGTGGCTTTAATTTATTTCAAATCTTTCACCGCTGCTTTTTGGGTAGGTGTGTGTCTTTTCAGGTATACCATTGCTTCTTCTTATGGTGGACTTGCATCCTCTCAATCTTTTCAATGTCTCTTATTTGGGTGGCTCTGTTTCATTTTAGTGTCTCTGTGCTGCTAATTAGTGTTTCTCTTTGTGATCCAGGTGCCTTACTGCCACTTTCTGTGGTTATTTGGGGTTTTGTTTGTTTTTTTGTTTTGTTTTGTTTTGTTTTGTTTTACAGGTGTGTCACAGACTCTTGGGTGGCTGTGCCTCATTCCAGGTATCCCACAGCTGATCTCTTTTGTAGATCTCTATCATTTCAGTTATTTCATGTCACTGTCTGTGGCTGTTCATTGTCCCACCTGTTGCACTGCAGCTCACTGTGGTGGCCTCATGTTGTCCCACCTTATTCACTGCCACTCACTGTGGTGGCTCTGTGTCATTTCATGTGTCTCACTTTCGCTCACTGAAGTGACTCAGCATTGTTCCAGTTTTCCCATATTTACTCACTAGAATTTGCATCATTTCAAGTGTCCCACTGCTAGTCACTAAGGTGTTTCTGTGTTGTTTCTGCTGTCTCACTGTTACTCACTGGGATTGTTCTACATGTCCCAGGTGTTTCACTACTGCTTATTTGAGTGGCTTTGTGACGTTTCAGATATACCACTACATCATCTCAGGTGCTCCACTGCTTTACACTAAAGTAGCTCTGTGTCATTTCTGGTACATTTCTGATGCTCATTGGGTTGCTTTTCATTGTCCCAAGTATCCCAAAGTCACTAAAGTAATGGCTCTACCTCATAATAACTATTTCACTGCCACTCACTGGGTTGACAATATGTTGTTTCAGGTGTCACATTTTTGTTCTTATAGGTGGCACCACATAGTCTTAGCTGTCTCACTGCTACTTTCTTGGGTGGCATTTTCTTATACCAGGTATTTCACTGCCCAACACAATTATAGCTTTGCATCCTGCTATGTGTCCCACTTCTTACTTGGGTATCTCAGTTTTATCCCAGGTGTTTACTGCTGTTCACTCTGGTGGGTCCCCATTGTCTCAGGTGTTTCACTGCTGATAACTCGGGTAACTTTCTCTCATTTCAGATGTCTCATTTCTGCTCATTGGGCTGGCTCTAAGTCTTTTCAGGTGCTTATGTCTACTAAATGATGTGGCTTTGCATGGCCTTCCATATATATTTCTTACTTGGGTGGCTCTGCATTTTCAGAGTTTTCACACTGCTGTTTACTTAGGTGACTTTGTGTCATATCAGGTGCTCCAATGCCATTGACTTGCATGGCTCAATGTCATTCCAGATGTCTCATTGCATCTAACAGTGGTGGCTGTGCATTGTTTCAGGTGTCACACTGATGCTCACTTGTGTGGCTGTGTGTCATTCCAGGTGTCCTACTGTCTCTCAGTGTTGGCTTTGCATTGTGCAAGATGTCTAACTGCTGCTCATTGGGGTTTCTTCGTTTCATTCAAGGCATTTCACTTTCACAAATGTGGTTATGCATCATCCCAGGTTTTGTACTGCTGCTAACAAAGGTGGTTCTGGGTCATTTCAAGTTACCTATTCCCACTCACTGCAATGCTCTGTCATTTCTGGTGTTTTACAGCCAATCACTGTGATCAACCTACATTGTCTTAGGATTTCCACTGCCGCTCACTAGAGTGGCTTTGGTTAATCTTAGGTTTACTAAGGGTGCTTTGTGTCATCTCTAGTGTCCTACTGCTACTCTCTGTGGTTTCTCTGACTGCTTTTATGAGTAACTCAGTGTAATTTTATGTGCCTCTCTGCCTCTAACTGTTGGTTGTCTCAGGTGCTTACCTGTTATTATTTGTGGTAGGTATGTTTTGTTTCAGTTATGTCTGTGTTGCTTTCTTGGGTGGATTTGCATCATCCTAGTTGGACCTCTGCCAGTCAAGGGATAGGTTTGATGTTATTTTAATGTACCAGTGCTACTCATTATGATCACTCTACATGGTCTCACATGTCCTACTGCTGTGCACTGTTGTTGCTCTGTCAATGCCAGTGCCCCTCAATATTAATTGAAGTGACTGTGCTTGGTCTCAGGTGTCCCATAACTTATTCCACGGCTGGATTCCTGTCATTTCAGATTTCCCATGTCACTTTCTGGAGTGGCTCTCTGTCATTCCACCTGTCTCACCACTACTCACTGGAGTATCTCCTCATCACCCCAGTTTTCCCACTGCAGCTTCATTGTGTAGCTCTACATTGTCCTAATTGTTCCACTACCACTCGCTCCTGTTGCTCAGTGTCATCTCAGGTGTCCTACATCTGCTTACTGGTATTGGTTCGCTTCACTCCATGTGTTTCACTTCCACTCACTTGGTGGCTTGGTATTGTCTCACTGCTGTTTGTTTGTCTAATTGAATTTCACAGGTGTTCCACAGATACTCATAGGGTGTTTTTGCATTATCTCAGGTTCCCTCTGCCACTCACTTAAGTGGCTCCATGTAGTTCCACTCGTTCAATTGTTCCTAATAGGGTAGGCTATGTTTTATCCCTCGTTTCCACTGCTACTTACTAGGGAGTTGCTATGTCATCCCAAGTGTTCTACTTCCACCATTCTTGGTTGATCCTTATCTTTCCATGTACAACACAGCTCATTGTTATAGCATAGCATCATTGAAGATGTTTATTACTGTTCACCCATGTGGCTCTGCACCTTCTCAGGTATCAAGCTGTAGCTCACTGGGGTGGCTTGAATCGTCCCACGTGTCTGAATGCTGCCACTTTGGGGACTATGCATTGTTCTATATGTCCCACAACCTCTCACTGGGTAGCTTCACATCTTTTCAGGTGTCTCACTGCCCATCACAGTGATGACATGTATCATCCCAGGTGTCTTACTTCTGTTTACTTTGGTGGTTTCTATTATTTTATGTTTCCCTCTCACTCATTGGGGTGGCTATGAGTCACTTCAGATATACTACTGCCACGTACTTGGGGTCTTTCCACTGGGTAATGTGTACCACTACCACTCACTGAGATAGCTCTGTTTTGTTGAGATGTTCAACTTCCTGATTTCTTGGGTGACTATGTACTGTCCCAGATGTCCTACTGCTGCTTTTCGGGATCTTTCAGCTTTGTTCCAACTGTCTCTCTTAAGCTCATTGTGGTTGCTTTGTATAGTTTTAGGTGTCTCATAGTCACTTCCTGATGTGGCTATGCATAATCCAATGTGTTTCACTGCAACTCACTGGCGTGGCCTAAGGCTGTCAGTGGTGACTCTCTACCACTCTATTTGTTTGCTTTGAGTTATTTCTTATGTTCCACTTCTGCTCACTGGAGTAGTTTCATGTCATTTCAGATGTACCAGTCCCTCTCCTTTGTGTGACTTTTTGTCTTACAGGTTTCTCATATTCACTAATATACTGGATTTGAGTCATTTTCATTTTCCACTGCTGTTTACTTAAGTTGCTCCAAGTCATTCCAGTGATCCAGAAACCACTCACCAGGAAAGTTTTGTGTTGACCCTTGTGTCCTACTTCCTCTCAGTTGGCTGTTTGTGTATCATCCCATGTTTTTCACTTCTACTGTTTTGGGTAGCTTTCTGTCCTTTCAGGAATGCCACCGAGCTCATAATAATAACTCAGTATCATAGCAAGTGTCTCAGTACTGCTCACTTGTGTAGCTCTTCATAATCCCAGGTGACTAATTGCAAATTACTGGTGTGGCTTTATGTAATTTCAGGTGTTCCACTGCTTCTCATTTTGGTGGTACTGTGTCATTTCCAATTTTCCACTCTCACTTAACTGTGGTGAATCTGCATCATCTCATGTATGCCACTGGTCATTTACTAGGGTGGCTCTGCACTCTTTCTGGTGCTCCATTGCCACTTACTAGTATGGCTTCATGTTGTGCCAGGTGTCTTACTATACCTAACTGTGCTAGGTTAGCATTGTCTCAGGTGTCTCACTCATCTCACTAAGGTTGCACTGGGTTTTTTCAAGTGTCTTACTTGCACTCACTGAAGTGGCTTTGCATTCTCTCAGGTATTTTACTGCCTCTAATGGGGTTACTCTGCGTTTTTTCAGATGTTTGACTGCCATTCACAGGGATGGTTTTCCATCTTACCAAGTGACTTACTGCTGCTCACTGAGGTTGTTGTGTGTCATTTCAAATGTTTGACTGCTGATCACTGGGCTAGCTTTGTGTTGTGTTAGGTGTTCAAATTCTTCCCACTAGGTCGACTCTATGTCATCCCAGGTATCCTAGTACTGCTAACTGTGGTGTTCCCATTTTTATCAGTTTTCTCACTGCCATTTACTAAAATGGCTTTGGGTAATTTCCTGTTTCTCTCTGCCACTTACCAGTTTGGCTCTGCGTTGTTACAAGGGTTTCACCACCTCTCCCTGGGGTACATATGTGTCATTCCAGATATATAACTTTTGACTGTGTCTTTTTCCAAGTGTCCCACTGACAATCTCAGGAGTGTATTCTTATTGTCTCAGGTTTCCCATGCTGCTTGAAGTGGTGTCTTTCTGTCGTCTCACCTGTTTCACCGCTGCTAACTGTGCTTGCCTCGGGTAATCCCAGCTGTTTCACTGCCAGTCACTGGTGGCTCTGTGCCATCATGTGTGTCTCATGATACTTAGTAAATGGTGCAGTTTTATTCCAGGTATCTCGCATCTCCTTAATGGCGTGGGTCCTCCTAATCTTGGGTGTTCCACTGCTACTTACTGAGGTAGTTCTGTGTTGTTTCAAGGGCTCACTGTCACTCACTGGAGTGACTGTGTATTGTCCCAGGTTGCCCACTGCCCACTGACATGGGTTTGTTGTATTTCAGATATACCACTTTCTTTCTCTGGAATTATGCCATATTGTTGCTTAATTATTGTTTACTGCATTGGTTTTGTATCATTTCAGGGGCTCCACTGTAACTCACTAATGTCTTTTTATTGTCCTAGGTGGCCCACTTCTCCTATCTGATGTGACTCTGCATCATTTCAGGTATACCACCTGCCCTCACATGGGGTGGTTCTTCATTTTACCAGGTGTTCCACTGCTGTTTGGCATGGCTCTGTATTGATTTAGGTATACAACTATTGCTCACAGGGCTGGATTCTTGTCCCAAGTCTTTGTAGGTTTCTTATAAGTATGGTTCCACGTCCTGCCAATAGTCCTACTGCCACCCATTGGTGTGGTTTTTTTGTGATTCCAGGTGTCCAATTGCATATCACCAAAGAGACTATATCATCTCAGATATCTCATTGATGCATATTTAGATGGCTTTTCCTTGTGCCAAGTGTCTTAGCAATGCTCACTAACATGGCTCTCTATTGTCTCAGATGTCCCGTTGATCCTCACTGTGGTGACTCTGTATATTCCCAGGTGTCTAACTTCAGCTCACTAAGGTTTCTCTGTGTCATCCCAGATGTACCACTGCCACTCTCTGGGGTAAATAGGCATCATCTCAGGTTTTCCATTGTGGCTCACTGTAATGGATCTTTATGATCACATGTGTCTCACTCCTGCTAACATGGGTGGCTCTGATTTTTTAATGTATGCCACTGCTACTCACTGGGGTCATCTCATTTACCCATCTTTTGTTAACTGTTTTTTTGTTTGTTTGTTTAATTGTCTTATGTTTCACACTGCTGCTCACTGAAGTGGTTCTACATCATCACATGTGTCTTGCTGCTGCTAACTTGTGTGACTCAGCTTAGTCCCAGCTATCACACTACCTTTCAATTGGCTGGCTCCATGTTGTTTCAGGTATTCTAATACATGTCACTAAAATGGCTTGTTGTTTCAGGTGTCATTTTGCAACTCAGTGTAATGGCTTTGTATAATTAGTATTTCTAACTCCGACTCATAGAGATAGCTCCTTGTGCTCCTGAATGTCCCAAGGCTGCTCTCTTGAGTGGCATTTCAAGTTCTCAAGTATTTCACTATTGCTCACTTGGGTGTCTGTGTGTAGTTTTAGGTGTCCCATTGCCACTCATGAATTACTTTCTGTCTTTCTATGTTTTCTATTCTTGCTCACTTAGTGGCCCTGCATCATTTAAAATGTTTTACTAAAGTTTACTTGAGTGTCTCTGGGTTGTTTAGGTTTCTCAACACTGATCAAAGAGGTCTCTGGGCACGTCTCAATTGCCCTACTACTGTTCACTGGAGTGGCTTTTGGTTGTCTCAAGTGTTTCACTTCTGCTCACTTGATACTTCCAGGTCATCCCAGTATACAAACCTGCTTGCACAGATGGCTCCTTGTTGTTTTAGCTATCCTATTAAAACTCACTACAGTGACTCTACTTTATTTCAGGTGTCCCACTTCCACTTACTGTAGTGTCTTTTTGTCATTTTATGTATCCTTCTGATGCTTATTGTGGTAGCCTTGGGACTTCATAGGTTTTTGTCTGCCACTCCTTGGGATGGCTTAGTTCATCCCAGATGTCCAACTGCCTCTCACTTTTGTGACTATGTGTCATTTTAGGTATCTTATTGCTGCTTTCTTGTTCGCTCCAATTCACTCCTGGTGTTACACCTTCACTAACTGGTATTGTGTGTCATCCCAGGTGTCTTGCAGCCACTAACCAATGTGGCTTTGTGTCATCCAGGTATATCACTGCCACTTAAAGTCATCCCAAGTGTCCAACTGCCGCTCATATGGTGGCTTCATGTGGTTCCAGTTTTCACATTGTTTTTCCCTTGAGTGGCTCTGCATAGTTCGAGCTGTCATACTGCTCCTTTTTGGGTCACTTTGTGTCATGTCAGTTTTCCCACTGCCACTCACTAATTGGTTTGCATTGTCCAAGAATTTCTACTTTCACTCCTTGATGTAGGTCAGTGCCATGTCAGATGTCTCATTGTTGCTAACAGTGATGGCTCAATGTGGTCTCTGTTGTCACACTACCAATCGCTTGGGTTTCTCTAAGTTTCCCAGGTGTTCTACAGCCCCTCACTGTGGTTGCTTTCTATAGTCTCAGATGTTGAATTGCTCCTCAATGGGGTGCAATGATGTCACTCCAAGTGTTTAACTGCCACTTACTTGAGTAGTTCTGTGTAATCATAAATATTAAACTGGCTCTTACTATGGTGGTTTCTTGTCATCCCAAGTGTTTCACTACTGCTTTTGGGAGTTGTTCTGCATCATTTCAAGTGATGCATTACCACTCACTGAGGTTACTATGTATCATTTCTGTTCTTTGATTGCTGATCACTAGGTTTGCCCTGAGTTTTCCTAAGTGTTAAACTGCCATTCACCAGGATGCCTCCACATCATATTGTGTGTTTCACTGCCATTAACTGAAGTGGCTTTTGTCATTTCAGGTGTTCTACTACTGCTCACTAAATTGTCTTGGAGTAATTTCAGGTGTCCCACTGCCACTTAGTAGAGTGGCTCAGTGTCATTTTATTTGTCTCTCTGTCACTCACTAAGTTGACTTTGTTTTATTTCAGGTGTTGCACAACCACTTTCTGAAGTACTTATTTGTCATTCTAGAAATACCACTGCTATTTCCTGGTATAAATCTACATTTACCTTGTTGTCTGCCTGCTGCTCACCTAGGTAGGTTTGTTTCATTTAAGCATTTCCATTCACTACAGTCTCTCTGCATGGTCTCTGGTGCCCATCTGCTGCTCACTCTTTTGGTTCTGTATCATTCCAGGTGTCCCATCCATGCTCACTGTGTTGACTGTGTCTCCTCTCAGGTGTCCTGCTGCCAATCCCTGGAATGGATTGACATTGTACCAAGTGTCCCATCCTGAATTTTTGGTTGGTTCACTGTCATTTCACCTGTTTCACTACTTTTCACTGGTGTGGCTTCATGTCCTGTGAGCTTTCATACTGCTTCTTACTGAGGTGGCTTTTTTGTCATTTCAGGTGTCTCATTACCACTAACTTTTATGGCTCAGCATCATATTATATGTCTTACATCTGCTCATTATAGTGGGGTGTTTACATTGTTTTATGTTTTCCACTGTCCTTCATTGGGGTGGCTTTCTATTTACACAAGTGTTTCACTGACTCCCTTTGTTAGTTTTCTGTCACACAGGTGATTTACTTCTGCTTTTAGGGTTTTGTGGGGGTTTTTTGCATCATTTCGGGTTTTCATTGACACTCAAGTGGTTAAATGACATTTCAATTGTCCACTTACCATAAATAATCTGTTTTTTCTGGTGTCCTGCTGCCACTCGTTGAGGAATTTTTCATCAACACAGGTGTCCTACTTCTACTACTGGGTTTGCTTTATTTTTTCCACATAGACTACTGAGCTGACTAAGGAGGCTATGGTTAATCACAGGTATTCCTATACCACTCACTTAGGTGGCTCTGCATCTTCTCGAGTGTCTCACTCCCACCAAAATACATGGTTCTGCATTTTTCTAGATGTAGCACTGCCACTTACTGAAGTGAATCCACATAATCCCAGGTGTCCCACTGCCTCTCAATGAGCTGACTCAGCTTCATCCCAGGTATCTAATAGCTACTCACTGGGGTAGCTTTGTGTCATCTCAGCTTTTTCAATGTTGTTCATTACGGTGGTTCTGTGTCATTTAAAGTGTCCCAATCTAACTCATTTGGGTGGCTCTGTGTAATTTCATGAATACCACTTTCTAATTTGGTCTAACCAAGTTGATTTAGGTTACTCCCTGCAGTTTACTGGAATGGTTCTTTGTCTTCCATGGTGTCTTACTGCCACTGAATATGTTGAGTCTAAGTTACCTTAGGTGTCTCACTGCCACTCATCAAAGTGGTTGTGGGTTGTCCAAAGTGTCCCATTTCCACTCACTGCAGGAGCTACATCATTCCTGGGTTTTGACTACCATACATGGGACCATTTTACATCATCCCAGTTGTACCATTGCCATTCACTTAAGTGTTTCTGCTTCAAACCAAGTGACCCATTGATGCTCATTGTGGTGATTTTCTGTCATTCCAGGTTTTTAAGTGACAATCTCCAGGGTTTTTTTTACATTGTCTTAGGTGTTTCACTGCTTATCACAAGGGTGTCTCTGCCTCATCCTAGATGACTTGCTGCTTACTGAAGTGTCTCAGAGTGATTTCAAGTGTCCCACTGCCACTTACTGGAGTTTCTCTGTTTTATTCTCTTAGTTGCACAGAGGGGTGATGTCTTGTTTTTTCAGGTGTTTAACCAAGTCTCTCTGAGGAACTTGTTACATTCCAGTTTATACCACTGTTTGTCCTTGTTGTCAATTTGCATCTTCTCAAATATCTCACTGCTGCTCACTGGGGTGGCTCTATTTCAGTTTAGAGTACCAGTGCCACTAGCTAGGTTTACTTTGTGTGGTCTCACATGTCTCAGGTCTGCTCACTCTAGTGGCTCTGTGTCATTTCAGGTGTCAAACCTATGCTCACTGAGGTGGCTGTGTCTTGTCTTGGGGTTTTCATTGCTATTCCATAGGTTTGATTTCTCTCATCCTTCATGTCTCATGCTGCTTTCTTTGGTAGGGCTCTCTCAACCCAACTCTATCCCTGCCACTCACTAAAGCAGCTCTGTGTAAACTGAGCTCTCCAACTACCTCTAACTGGGGTGGTCCTACATCATCTCATGTGTTCAACTGATATTCACAGGCATGGAAAAACATCATTTTAAGTATTTTATACTTGCTAACAAGTAGGTTTTTATCATCCTAGGTGTTTCACTGCTACTCACTGAAGTGAATCTGTGTCATGTCAGATGTCCCACTATAATGCACTAGTGTGACTCTTGGTTGTTTTAAGTGTCTCTCATCCACTTAATGGGGTGGCTGTGCATTGTTCCAGATGTTTTACTTCATCTACCTTGGTAGATGAAGTATTGTGTCATTTCACAAACACAACTGAACTAATTGGGGTCAATTTGCATCATCGCAGGTGTCTTACTGCCTATAGCTGGGGTAAATTCACATCATCTTAGATGTTTCATTTCCACTAACCAATGTGGCAATGCATCATCACAGGTGTTTCACTGTCGTTCACTGAAGTAGCTTCACAGCATATAAGGTTACCCACTGCCGCTCAATGGACTGAATCAGTCATCCCAGTGTTTCACTACTGCTCAATTTAGTGGCTTAGCCTCATCTGAGGTGTCTCATTTCTTCTAACTGTGGAGGTCCTTAGTCACTTTAGATATACCACTCTTACTCACTGGGGTAACTTTGAGTTGTTTCACGTATACTACTGCCACTCACTTGGTGGCTCCGCTTTGTCCCAGTTATTCAACAACTGCTAACTAAAATGACTCAGTGTTTTCCCACATGTTACATTGCCACTAACTGGGTTGTGTTCATATCATCACAGGTGTCTCACTGCCACTTACTTTGGTGGTTCCAGGTTACTTAAGTTGTCCTACTATCATTCAATGAAGTTCCTTTGCATTGTTTAAGACATTTTATTTCCACTCATGAGGTTATTTATCCTCATCTCCTGTGTTACTTACAAGGATGGAATTGTGTTACACTAAGTTAGTCATTGCCACTCACTGGGGTTGCTCTGTGGCAACCAAGTGTTTGACTGCCAATCACTATTGTTGCCTCTGCATTTTCTTAGGTATTTCAATGCCCTTTACTAAGGTGTCTCTGCATCATACCAGGTTACCTACTTCTGCTCACTGGTGTGTCTCTGAGTTTTCAGGTGTTCCACCGACACTCACTATGTTTCTCTGTGCTGCTCCCAGTGATGGCTCTGTGTGGTCCCAGGTATTTTATCAACACTTCCTGGGATACATGTGTGCCATTTCAGATATATCACTATTTCTTCCTAGAGTGAATTTTCATCATCCCACTTTTTTTCAATGTGACTCATTGGAGTGGCTTTGCTTTATTTTAATATTCCAGTGCCACTTAATAAAGTTGCTTTTTTTGCTCGTAGGTATGTTACTACTGTTTAGGTATTTGCTCTGTTCTATTCCAGTTTTGCCACAGATACTAAGTGAGGTGGCTCTCTTTTCTTTTAGGTGTTGTACAGCCATTCTCTGGAGTTAACCCCTGTCATCCCACTTATTTCATGCCACTGTCTGTGGTTACTCTTCATCATAACACCTGTACAACTGTTGCTCACAGTGGTGCAATCATGTCATTCCTTCTATCTAACTGCTGCACACTAGGGGGTTCTGTGTTTTCTCATGTGTCTCATTGTCACTTGCTGAGGTTACTCATTGTCATTTCAGTTTTTTCTTTTTTCTCACTAGAGATGTGCTGCTTTGACTTAGGTGTTCCACTGCTACTCACTGATGTGGCTCTGTGTAATTTCATGTTCCTCACTCTTACTCACTTGGGTTTCTCTGCATGTCCCATGTATCTACCTGCATCGTTTTAAGTATACCACTTTTTATCACAGGAGTTGCTCAGCATCATCTCCGGTATTGCACTGCTACTCAATAAGGTGGCTCTTGTTCATTTTAGACATACCACTACCATTCAATCTTTTGTCATCCCAGGTGTTTCAAGTCACTAACAGTCATGATACTTGTCATACCAAGCATTCCACTGCCACTTGTTATATTGGCTTTGTGTTGTCACAGGTTTCAGGTTGTTGTTCACTTACGTAGCTCTGCATAATCTTAGCACTCACACTGCTACATATTTTAGGGGCTTTTTATGTCAGATGTTCTGCTGCCACATATATGGGTGTTATCCCATCCTCCCATATGTTTGACTACTTCTCACTGTGTGACACAATGTTGTTCTAGGTGTCCCAATGGCGCTTTCTCTGGTGGCTCTGCATCTTATAAATTGATTCACTGTTGATCACTTGATTCACTTTGTGTTATACCATGTGTTCTACTTCTACTTACTGGGATGACTCTTCATCTTTTCTGGTCCTTACTGTTGCTCACCAGAGTGGCTTTTCATGGTCTTCAGTGTCATTTATTTTTACCATGGGTGGTTCCGCATATTTTGAGATGTCACACACACTGTTGCTGACTTGTGGCTTTGTGTCTTGCAGGTGTTTAATTTCTATCACTGTGGTGGCTTTATGTCATTTTATGTGTGTCATTGCCGCCAACAGGGATGACCGCAATTTTTTCAGTTGTCACACTGACACTCTCTGGTGTGGCTCGGTGTCATTTCAGGTATCTTAGTTAGTTTCACTGTGGTGGCTCTATGTCATCCTAAATGTCTCACTGCTGCTCACTGAGGTTTCTTGGTGTCGTTTCAGGTGTTTTACTGCTGCTTACTTGTGTTATTGTAGGTAGTTTGTACTGCCTTACTGTTTCTTACTTAAATAGTTATGCATCATTCTAGGTTTATCACTTGCACTAAGGTAGTTCTGTTTTATTTTAAGTTATTCATTGCTACTCAATGTATTGATCTCCATTGTTCCAGTTGGTTGCCTGCCAACCACCAGTTTATCCATGTTGTCTTAGGATTTGCTCCCTCAGCTCACTAGGGTGGCTTTGTATTATATGATGTGTCCCACTGCCACATAGTGAAGTGGCTTTGTGTCATCTCAAGCATCCTACTGGCACTCACATTGTTATCTGTTACTCATTTAATATGCCCCACTGCTGATTACTGATGTGGCTCAGTGACATTCTGTGTGTCTCTCTGCTTATCACTAAGTTGCCTCTGTATTTTCATAGGTGTTTAACTACTTCTGCCACGTGTAGATGTGTATTATTTGTTATACTACTGCGACTTTCTAGGACAGGTTTGCATCATTTCATTTGTCCCATTGCCACTCACAGGGGTGGCTCTGTGTTATTTTAGTGTCCCAGGGCCACTTATTAGAGTTGCACTGAATAATCTCAGAGGTTTCAATGATGTTTTCTGTCATTCCTTCTCCCCACTTATCCTAACTTAGGGGATGATGTTTTGTCCCCTTTATTCTCACCACTGATTCCTAGGATGGGTAACTATCATCCCAGTTGTTGCATGCTAATTTTTGTGGTGGCTCTCTGTAGTTTCACCTGTTTCACTGCCCCTCATTCAGGTAGAACTGCGTCATCGTAGCTTTCCAACTGCCGTTCATTTGGGTAGCTCTGCATCATCCTAGTTATTCCACTTCTACTCACTGGCATGGCTCAGTGTCCTCTAAGGAGTCCCACATTTGCTCCTTCATGAGGGTCTGCTTAATTCAGTGGGTTCCACTGCCATTCAGTGGGGTGGCTCTATGTCCTTTTATGTGTTTGACTGCAGATCACTGGGGAGGTTCTCTGTCATCTACGGTTCCTCATTGTTGACCTCTGGGGTGATTTTGTGTCGTCTCAGGTATCTTAGCACTCCTTATAAATGTGGCTCTGCATCATTTGAGGTCTCCCATTTCTCTTCACTGGGGTAGGTTTTTGGGGATTTTGTTTGTTGTTTTGTTTGTTGTTGTTTTGTCCTCTCAGTTGCCCCACCAGTGCTCACTGGAACAACTATATGTCTTCTCAGGTTTCTCACTGCTGCTCAGTATAGTGGGTTGCATTGTCTTAAATATAACACTACTGCTCACTGGGGTAAGTCTGTGTCATTCCATGTTTCCCATAGTAGCTCACTGGGGTAAATCTAAATTAATCCATGTTTCTAACTCCCAATAACATGGGTGGTTCTGATTGTTCAATGGGGTCATCTCAGTTGTTTTGTTTCTGTTTACTTGGGCTGCTCTCTGTCATCTTATGTGTCCTCCTGTTGCTTACTGGGTTAGTTCTGAATCATCCCATGTGTCTCGTTGCAGCATAATGGGGTGGCTAATCTTGGTCTCAGGTGTCACACTGAAGGTCTGTTGGCTAGCTCCATATTGTTTCAGGTGTTTTACTGCATCTCACTAGGATGGCTTTGTGTCACTTCAAATGTCGTGTTGCTTCTCACTGTAATGGCTTTGCATCATTTAGTGTTTTCCAGTGCCCCTAATAGGGGTTTTTCTTTGTCATCTCAAATATCTCAAGACTGCTATGTGTAGGTGGCTCTTTATGGTTCCAGATGTTTCACTGCTGGTCATTTGAATAGCTCCATGTCATTTTAGGTGTTCCACTGCCTCACACGAAGTGACTTTCTGTCATTCTAAGTGTTTCACGGCTGCTCACTTAGTGGCTCTGTGTCATCCAAAGTGTCCCACCAAGTTTACTAGAATGGTACTGTATTGCAGGTTTATCACCACTAATCATTGTGGTGGCTCATTATCATCTGTGCCTCACACATTGGTAGTTTTGTGTCACACAGTTGTTCCACTGTCATTTATATGGTTGCTTTGCCCTGTCTCAAGTTCCCACTGATGCTCACTGTAGTCGCTAAGTGTCATTTTAGTTGTAAAAAAATTGTAACCAAGGTGTATCTTTATCGTCTCTGGTGTCCTACTGTCACTCGCTGGAATTTTTCTGTATCAACCCAGGTGTCCCAATTTTGCTACCTGGTTTGGCTTTGTGTTCTGCCAGGTATAACATTTAGCTCACTTGGCTAACTATGCTTCATCGCAGGTATCCCTGTCAATCTCTGGTGTGGTGCCATGTCTTCCCAGGTGTCCCACTGCTGCTAACTAGTGTGGCCCTGCATCTTCTCAGGTGTTACACTGCCACTCACTGAAGTGTATCTGCATCATCCCATGCCTTTCATTGCTTCTTATTGAGATGGCATTATGACATCAAAGGTGCCTCACTGCCCCTCACTAGGATGGCTCAGCAACATCTCAAGTGTCTCACTGCCACCCACTGTGGTGTCTTCATGTTGTCTCAGCTTTTTCACTGCTGCTCATTCTGGTGGTCCTGTGTAATTTCAAGGGTTTATTTCTTTCTCATTGGCATGGCTTTGCTTGATATCAGGTATACCACTTCTTTTCTTACTGAAATGGCTCTGTGTCATCTTAGGTGTCTTGCTGCCACTAACTGGGTTGGGTTTGCATCATCTCAGGCGTCTCACTGCTGCTCATTAATGTGATTCTGCATTGTCCCAATGTGCCACTACCATTCACTGAAGTGTCTCTGTGTAGTCCCTGTTTTTTTACTACCACACATGGTGTTATTCCATGTCATTCTAGAGCAGCGGTTCTCAACCTGTGGGTCGCGACCCCTTTGAGGGTAGAACAACCCTTTTACAGGGGTCGCCTAAGACCATTGGAAAACACATATCAGATATTTACATTATGATTCATAACAGTAGCAAAATTACAGTTATGAAATAGCAACAAAAATAATTTTGTGGGGGTCCCACAACATGAGGAACTGTATCAAAGGGTCGTGGCACTATGAAGGTTGAGAACCACTGTTCTAAAGGTACAACTTCTGCTCACAATGGTGGTTCATGTCATACAAAGTGACCCATTACAACTCCCTGTGCTGATTCTGTGTCATTCCGCCTTTTTGACTGCCAATCACTAGAGTTGCTTTGCATTCTCTTAGGTGTCCCTTTACTTGTTACTATGGTGCCTCTGTTTCATCGTATGTGTCTTATTATTTCTCACTAGAGGTTTGAGTGATTTCAGGTGTCCCACTGTCACTAACTGAAGGTGCTCAATGTCAATTTTATTTTTCTCTCTGCTATTCACAGAAGTGGCTCCATGCAGTTTTTGGTGTTTCACTGCTGCGCTCTTGGGTAGATGTTTTTCATTCCTGGTATAACACTGCTTTTCCCTGAGGTGAATTAGTATCCTTTCAATTGTCCCACTGCTGCTCACTCAGTTGGCTCTAATTAATTTTATTGTACCAGGGCCACTTATTAGGTTTGCCTTCTGTGGCCTCATGTGTTTCACTTCTGCTCACTGGTGTGGCTCTGTGTTATTTAAATTGTTTCACCAATGCTCACTGAGGTGACTCTGCCATGCTTTTTCCAGGTGTTCCACTTTCAATTTATGAGATTGATTTGTGTTGTCCCAGGTGTTCCATGCTGCTTTCTGAAATAATGCACTCTCGTTCCACCTGTTTTACTACAGCTCACTGGCATGGTACTATGTAATCTCAGCTGTCCTACTGCCATTAACTAGGATGGCTCCACATCCTCCCCTCTTTCTCATTGCCCACCTCTTGCATGTCAAATCATCATTTCAAATATCCCACTCTGCTAACTAGGTTAAATTGTGTCCCTTCAGGTTTTTCCTTACTATTCACTGAATGGCTCTGTGTTGTTTCAGAAGGTTCACTGTGACTCACAAGTGTGGCTCTGTGTAACCCCAAATGTTTCATATCCAATTACTATGGTTGCTTCTTGTTTGCGCAGATTAGCTACCATTTTTTGTTTTTACCATGGGTGGCTTTTTGTCATTCTAGTTACACAACTGAGCTCACTCAGGTGGATTTGCATGTTCTTAGGTGTCATGTTGTTCACTAGGTTGGCTCCATGATTTCTGAGCTGTCACACTGCTGCTAACTTAGATGACTTTGTGTCAGCATCCAAGATATTTTATTGCTGCTCACTTGCGTGACTTCACTTCGTCCAATGTGTTTTATTGCCACTCACTGGGGTTGCACTATATTATTTCAGAAGACTCATTGCTACTAAAAGTGTGGATATGTGTGGCCTCAGATGTCACACTGACACTCACTTGGTTGGCATATTGTCATCCCACGTTTTTTACTTCCTTTTAGTGTGGTAGTTGTGCATTATCCAAGATGTCTCACTGCTTCTCACTGGGGATCTTTCATGTCATTTTGGGTGTTTCACTACCACTTATTTAGGTGATTCTCTGTCATTTCTGTTGTCCCACTGTAACTCACTGAAGTGGTTATGCATCATTTAACATTCTCCAATGCCACTAAGAAAGATGATTCTGTTTCATTTCAAGTAACCCATTGCCACTCACTGCGGTGGCTGTGTTTAGTTCTAGTTGTTTGACTATCAATTATAAGGGTTGATCTGCGTTTTCTTAGGATTTCTATTGCCACTCACTGGGATGGCTCTTCATCTTCTTTGGTGTCACACTGCCCTTTACTGAAGTGACTTTTGTAATCCCAATTGTCCCACTGCCTGCTCCTTACTGGGGTCTCTCAAATTCATTTCAGGTATCTCACTGTCACTTGCTAAAGTGACTCAGTGTCATTTCATGTATCTCTTTGCTTCTTACTGGTGTGCCTTTGTGTTGTGCCAAGTGTTGAACTGCTGTTGCCTGGGGTAAGTTTGTGTTATTCAAGTTATACCACTGCTTCTTGTGGTAGATTTGCATCATTCCAGTTGTCTCAGTGTCACTCACTGTGGTGGTTCTGTGTCATTTTAATGTCTAATTGCCACTCATTAGTGTCTCTCTGCATTGTCTGAATGTTTCACTGCTGCTAACTGTTGTTGTTTTCTGTCATTTATGGTCCCTCACCAGCACTAATTTAGGTAATCATTCTTCATTGTAAGTGTTCCACCACCTATCCCTGGGCTTAATTCCCATCATTCCAGGTGTCCCATGCCACTCTGCATGGGGGCTATCTGTCATTTCACCTGTCTCACATCCACTCAACTGAAGTGGTCCCATGACATACCAGGTTTATGACTGCTACTTTTTTGAATGACTCCACATATTTTCAGTTGTGCCACTGCCACTTAAAGATGTGACTCAGCATCATCTCAGTTGTTCCACATCTACTCAACTGTGTGGGTCTGCTTCATTACATTTGTTTCACTGCCACTCACTGGACTGGCTTGGTGTTAGGTATTTCACTGCCCTTCTCTTTGGTCATTTTATGTTACACATTTAATTCACAGCTGGTCATAGGGTGTCTTCTATCTCTTCTGTCCCTGGTCTTATACTGCTACTAACTATGGTGTTTCTGCATTGTCTCAGGTGATTCACTTTCACTACTTGGGTACACTCCATGTTCTTTCAGGTACACCATTGTCCCGGTGGTGGCTTCCCATAATCATATGTGTTTTACTGCCAGGAACAGAGATAGCTCCATTTTGTCTTAGGTGTCTGACTTCCTGCATCATCCCTGCTGTTTCACTGTTGCTCATTAGAGTGGTTCCACGTTGTTACATGTATCTTATGCAACTCATTATAATAACTAAGAGCATCGTCCCAGCTCTGAAAATTGGTATGGGTGCCCTTTATTATAGGTGTTTCGCTGATACTCACTGAGGTGTCTCTGTCTTTTCTAGGGCTCCTCTATCAATCACTAGGGTAGCTGTGCATTGCCTCAGGTGTCCCACTTCTGAATTATAGTGTGGCTCTGCAGCATTTCAGGTATAATACTTCCTCTCACTGAAGTGTCTCTGAGTCATCTTAGGTGTTCATCTGTTGCTACTGGAATGGCTCTGTCTTGATTCAAGTGTCCTGCTGCTACTCACAGGGGTGGATTTGTGTCATTACATGCATTCCCCTTTTGCTTATTGTGGGTGTCTCACTGTTGCTTAATGTAATGAATTT
Organism: Lyroderma lyra; assembly: GCA_004026885.1. NCBI lineage: Eukaryota > Metazoa > Chordata > Mammalia > Chiroptera > Megadermatidae > Lyroderma > Lyroderma lyra. The sequence continues at coordinate 25,413 of PVJL010008656.1, forward strand.
GTGTGCTCCCCTTATCACCTTACCATTCAATTAAGTGGCTTTATGTTTTCCCATGTGACTTACAGCCTCTTACTGTGGGTGCACCAAGGCATTTCAGTTTCTCACTGCTGCTAACTGGTTTCCTTTTGTGTAGCAGTAGGCATTTCAATGTCACTTAATTGGGTTTTCCTGTGTTGTCCCAGCTGCCTCTTACTACAGTGATTGTGTGTCATCTCAGCTTCATCACAGGTGCTCACGAAAGTGGTTCTGTGTTTTTGCAAGTGAGCCATTGTTCCTCACTGAATTGGTCCTGTGTCATTCCAGTCCTTTGATTGCCAATCACTGGAGTTGCTTTGTGTTCTCCAAGGTGTTAAACTGCTGCTAACAAGGGTAGTTCTGTGTCATCTTTCATGTTTCACTGATACTTATTAAGGTGGCTTTGTGTTATTCTTTGCATTCTACTGTGCCTAACTACAGTATCTCTGAGTAATTTCAGGTGTTCCACTGCCACTTGGTAAAATGGCTTAATGTCATTCTTTTTGTTTCTGTACAGTTGTCTCTGTACAACTTATTGAGTTCATGCTATGTTGTTTCAAAAGTTGCACCACTGCTTGTTGCTGTATGTTTATGTCCTTCTAGGTATACCACTGATGCATTTTGGTATAAATTTTTATTGTCTTCATTGTTTCACTGCTACTCGCAGAGAAGGTTTTCTTCAATTTTAGCATTCCAGTACCACTTATTAAGGTCACTTCATGTGGTCTCAGGTGTCCATCTGTTGTGGTGGATCTGTGTAATTCCAGGTTTTCTACAGAAGCTCAGTGAGGTGGCTATACCTTCTCCTAGGTATTTCACTGGTGATTACTAGGATCAACTTCTGTCATGCATGGTTTCCCATGCTGCTTAGTTGGCGGACTCTCTGTTGTTCCACCTGTTTCACTACTATTCACTGGAGTGACTTTTTATTGTCTCAGCTGTCTCACTACTGCTCACTGTGGTGGTTTAGCATCATCTTAGGTGATTCATTTTAACTCAATTTGTGGCTCAGCATACTCTCAGGTGGCCGACATCGGCTCAGTAAAGACAGGTGAGTCTGCCTCTTTTCATTGGTCCAACTGCCACTTACTGTAGTGGCTCCCTTTTGTCTCAGGTGTCTCACTGCCACTCACTTATATGGTTTTCTGTTTCATAGGTTTTCCACTGCCACTCATAAAATGGCTTAACATTGACTCCGGTTCTCACTGAAGCTCACTTCCGTGGCTAAATGTTGGCCCAGTTAACCAATAGTTGCTCACCAAAGAGTCTCTGTGTTTTTCCTGAAGTGTTACTGCCACTTGTTGAACCTTTTCTGCATCATCCCAGGTGTCCGACTTCTGCTATCTGGGGTGGCTTTGTGTTTTACCAGATACACCACTGAGCTTACTAGCACGGCTATGATTTATTGCAGTTGTTTCACTGTCACTCACTGGGGTTATTTCTCATAATCTCAGGGGTCCCACTACTGCTAAATATTGTGGCCCCTTGTATTTTCAGTTGTTGCACTACTACTCAATAGGCTGGATCTACATCATCCTATGTTTTTCACTGCAGCTAACTTGGGTGGCTTTGTAACGTCTATGTTATTATATTACTGCTCACTGAGCTGGTTCAACTTCATTTCAGGTGTCTCACTGCTGCTCACTAAGGTGGCTTTGCGTGTATCAGCTCTTTCACTACTGCTCAATGTGGTCTTCCTGTGTCAATTCAGGTGTCCCACTCTCACTTATTGAGGTGGCTTTGCTTCATTTCAGTTATATCATTGCCAATCTAATGGGCAGTTCTGCATCTTTTCAGTGTACCACTAACACTTCCTGGAATTATTCTGTCTAGCCTCACATGGCTTACTGCCTCTAACTAAGTAAAATTTGTATCATCTTACATGTCTTACTGTGGCTCACATTGTGGTTCTGTGTTGTTTTTGTTGTCTTACTACGACTCACAGCAGTGGCTTTGCATCATTCCTGGTGTTTTACTACAACACATGTAGTCACTTTTTGTCATCTCAGCTGTACCACTGCTGCTCACAAAGTTAGTTTTACATCATATCAGGTGCCTATTGTTGTTCACTGTGATTATTTTGTTTTATTCTAGGTGTTTAGTTGCCAATCATAGGGTATCTTTACATTGTCTCATGTGTTCTATTCCCAGTCACTATGGTGTCTTAGCATCAAATCAGTTGTCTTCCTGCTGCTCATTGGAGTGCTTCTGAGCCATTTCAGGTGCTTCACTGTCACTTATTGGAGTTGCTCATTGTCGTTCAATGTTTCTCTGCCACTTACAAAGTTGGCTGTGTTTAATCTTAGGTGTTTCACTACTGTTCTCTTGGGTGGTTATGTTTTTGTGGAGGTATACAACTGCTTCTTCCAGTAGTAAATATTCTTCATCTCAATTGTCTCACTGCTGCTCACTGGTGTTTTTTCATTTTATTTTATTGTACCAGTGTTACTTACTAGGTTCACCCTGCATGGTCTCTTATTTCCTACTTCTTTTTGTTTTGTTTTGTGTTTTTTATTTTTTGTTTCCTACTTCTGCTCAGTGTGGTTTCTCTGTTTCATTGCAGGGTATATCTATGTTCACTGAGGTGTCTTATTTTGTGCAATGTGCCCCAATGCCAATCAAGGTGTTGATTTCTATAGTCCAAAATGTGCCATGTTGCTTTCTAAGGTGGCACTTTTTGTGCCAATTGTTTCACTACCGTTCACTGAGGTGATCTTGTTTCATTTCAACTCTGCCACTGCCACTAACTTGGGTAGCTCCACGTCTTCTCATGGTTTCACTAGGTGACAAAGCATCAATTCAAGTATCTCGCAACTTCTAACCGGGGTGAGTTTGCATTATCCCAGGTGTTCAAATGCTTCTCACTGAGGTGGTTTTTGGTCATTTCAGGTGTCCAGCTTAACTAATTGATGTAGCACTGTGCTGTCTCAGGTATCTCATATCTGCTTACTGGGGTGGCTCTGTGTTACCTCAGGTGTTTCATTTTTTAAAACTTGGGTGGATTTGTGTCATTTTAGGTAAAAACAAACAAACAAACAACAAAAAAAACAACCCTGAGCTCACTGAGATGGTTTTGCATTGTCACTGATTTCTCACTGCCTCTCAATTGGGTGGCTTCATGTCACCTTAGGAGTCTAGTTACCATTTACTAGGCTGGCTGTGCGTCATCCTAGGTGTTTAATGTTTTTCACTAGGTTGTCTTTATCGCATCTAAATGAGTCTAATTGTTGCTCACTGGGCTGGCTCAGCATCACTTAGTGGGATGTATTTGCATCATCTCACATGTTTCACTTCTCACTGTAGCAGCCCTGACTCATTTCGGATATCTGACTCTTACTCAGTTTTGTGGCTCTACGTCATTTAAGGTATACAAATGTCACTCACTTGAGTGACTTGGCATTGTCCCTGGTTCCCCACTGCCACTAACTGAAATGGCTTAATGTCATCCCAGGTGTCAAATTGTCCCTAATTGAGTTGGGTCTGCCTCATTTCAGGTATATCACTGCCACTTACTTAGGTAGTTCTGTGTTGTTTTAGTTGTTTCAACATAACTCACTGATCTGGTTTTGCCTCATTTCAGGTCTTTCGCTGCCACTCTAGGGGTCACTCAGTCTAGTGTTCCACTGCCACTGACAGGGTATTTTTTGTGTGTGTCATACCAAGTGAAACTTTGCCATTCACTGGGATATCCCTGGGTTATTCCAAATGTTTGCCTGCTGTTTGCCAGGGTGTTTCTGTGTTGTCTTAGGTGTTTCACTGCTGCTTATTAAGGTGGCTCTGCATCATCAAAGATCTCCCATTGCTGCTCACTGTAGTGTCTCAGAATAATTTCAGGTGTCCCAGTGCCACTTATTGAAGTGACTTTTTTTTCATTCTATTTCTCCTTGCTGATCACTGTGGTGGATTCATGTTCCCCCAAATGTTTCCTTGTAGCTTTCTTGGGTTGGTGTGTGTAATTCCAGGTATATCATTGCTTCTCCCTATGGTAAGTTTGCATCACTTGGGAGACTTTGTGTTGTCTGAGGTGTCCTACTGCTGCTTTCCAGAGTCACTCTGCATCATTACAGGTTTCACTTTTAAACTCAAAAAGTGGGCTTTGTTTCATCCCACAGCCTCTTTTTGGTTTGGCTAAGCATCATGCCAAGATTTTCCCTACCATTCACCACTGTGGCCTATCATTGTTTCTGCTGTCTATCTGCTTCTCACTGGGGTGTTTTTACATAGTTCCATGTGCCCCATTACTGCTCACTTTGGTAACTCAGTGTCGTCTCAGATATCCCACTCCTGCTCACTTTGTAGTTTTACATTGCACAGGTTTTTCACTGCCACTTATATGTTGGCTTTGCATCACCTCAGCTTTCACTGCTACTCGCTTAAGTGGCATCTTATCATTACAATTTTCTAACGAAGGCTCAATGGGGAATTTTTTTGTTGTTTTTGGTGTGCTACTGCTGTTCACTAGGGATTTTCTAATTTGTGTCATGTGTCTCACTTCCCCTACCTAGGATGGGTTTGTGTCATTTCAAGAATGCTGAGCTCACTAAGGTTGTTGTTGCAGGTGTCTGACTGTTGTTCACTGGTCACTGTAGCTTACTGGTGTGGCTTTGTGTCATCACAAATGTCTCACTGTTCTTTTTGTGTGTGGTGGTCCTGTGTCATTTCAAGTGTCCCACACTAACTTATTAAGGTAGATCTGCATCGTTTCACGTATATCACTGCCACTTACCTCAATGTCTCCTCTGATTTCCAAGTGTTCCAATGCCACTCACTTTTGTGACTCAGGACCATCTCAGGTGTCTCACATTGGCTTACTCTGAGGAGGATGGTCTGCATCATTCTATTTGTTGCACTACTTCTGACTTGTTTGGCTATTTTCGCAGGTGTCCCAATGACCATCATTTTCCGTGTTTCTGTTGCACAAGTATTCCACTGCTACTCATAGGGTGGCTTTCTATCATCTCAAGTTATAAACGAGGCTAATTTAAGTGGCTAAATATTGTTATATTTGTTCAAATGCTGCTCATCATGGAGGTTCATTGTCATCTCTAGTGCCCTAATGCCACTCACTGATGTGTCTGCATTGTCTCAAGTGTCTCAATTTTGTTACTTAATGTGGCTTTGTTTGTCACGTACACACAAGGAGCTAGATGGGAAGGCTGTGCTTTGTCCCAAGTATTATACTGCCACTAACTGGGATATCTCTGCATTTTCTCAGGTGTCCCACTGCTTGTAACTAGTGGCCTCATATCTTCCATAGTGTTACACTGTCTCTCACTGGAGTAGATTTACATTGTCTCAGTTGTTCCACTGCTGCTCACTGGGGTGGCTTCGTAATGTCCTGGGTATCCCATCACCTCTCAGTGCAGTGGCAAAGTGTTGTTTTCAGGTATCTCACTGCCACTCACTGTGGTTGTTTTGTGTTGTCTCAGCTGTTTCACTTCTGCTAAATGTGATGCTGTCATTTCAGGTGTCCCACTCTCACTCTTTGGGGTGTCTTTATGTCATTTTTTGTATACCACTGTCATTCACTTGCAAGGCTCTGTCTTTCCAAGTATTTCACTGTCACTTACTGAAATGCTTCTGTGTTGTTTCAGGTTTCTTCCTCTAACTAAGTTTAGTCTGTGTTGTCTCACGTGTAATACTGACACTCACTAGTGTGGTTGTGGTTTCTCCCAGGTATCCTAGTACCACTCACTGAAGTGGCTCCTAACCAACACTGATGTTTCACTTCAACACATGGAGTCAATCTGCATCATTTCTGGTATACTGCTGCCGCTCACAGAACTGGTTCTGCTTCATCCAAGGTGGCCCATTTCCCTCAGTGTTGTGATTTGTTGTCATTGTATGTGTCTTACTGCCAATCACCAGGGTTGCTTTGCATTTTCTTAGGGGTAACACTGCTTGTTGCTAAGGAGTCTCTACATCATTTCAGGTTTCTTTCTTATGCTCACTGTAGTGTCTCAGAGTCATTTCAAATGTCTCACTGCCACTCATTAGAGATATGTAGTGTCATGCATGTTAATATCTGCTTCTCACAAGTGTAGCTTCATTTTGTCCCATGTATTTCACAACTGCACCCTCAATATGAGGCTGGTATGTGTGTTTTATTTCAGGTATACCCCTCCCTCTTTTAGTGGTGGATTTGCATCATCTCATTTGTCTCACTGCTGCTCACTAGGGTGACTCTCTTTTATGTTAGTGTCTAAGTTCCACTCACAAGTGTTGCATCACGTTGTTTCAGGTTTCCCACTTTTGCTCGCTTTGGTTTTTCTGTGTAATTTTCTATTTTCTACTGATTCACACTAATGTTGCAGTTCCTTGCTTCAGGTGCCCTACCACCAAGCCATGGTGTTTACTGTCATATCAAGATGTTCTTTCATATTTCAGGTATGCATCTAAGATCACAGGGGTGACTTTGTGTTATTGCAAGTGTCCCACTGCTGCTCACTGAAGTGCTTTCACATAGTCTTAGGTATCCCACTGCCACTAATTATGGTGACCCTATGTCATCTAAGGTGTCACCCTGCCATTTACTGTGGTGGTTTTGCAATGTTAAAGGTGTCACATGAACTCTCACTTGGCTGCTACAGCAGTTGTAGGTTTGTGCCATTCCAATTATACCACTGCTACTTTCTGAGGTGGATTTACATAGTCCCAATTGTGTCACTGGTGGCTTTGGATAATTTTAGTGTCCCAGTGCCACTCATAGGTGTAGCTCTCCATAGTCTCAGATTTCCCTCTGCTTCTCACTTTTGTGGCTATTTGTCAATCTTGGTGTTCCACTGATGCTGAATTTGGCGACTGTGCCTTGTCTCAGATATACCATCACCAATTCATGGGGTAGATTTCTTTCATCCCAGATGTTTCAGGCTGCTTTATTGGTAGCTCTCTGTCATTCAACATGTCTCACTGCTGCTCTCTAGAATGGCCTTGTGTCATTTCAACAATCTCAGTTCTGCTCATTTGGTGGCTCTTCATCATCCCAGTTATTCTTCTGCAACTCGCTGTTGTGGTTCAGCATCATCTTGAGTGTCCAACTTGCCTTACTGGTGTGGGTCTGCTTCATCACTTGTGTTTCACTGTCCCTTATTGGGGTAACTCTATTGTTCCAGGTGTCCCACTGATGCTAACTTGATTGGTTTTGTCTCACTCAGGTGTTCTACAGTTGCTCATAGGATGTATTTCTATCATCTGAAGTTTGTTCTGCCACTCAGTTAACTTGCTTAATTTCATTCCATTTGTTTAATTACTGCTCACTAGATAGGCTCTGTTTTGACCCTAGTAAACTATTGCCACTCAATAAGGCTTTCTGCCTCATCCAAGGTATCCCACTTCTGCTACTTGTGTATTTCTGTAATTCCAGGTACAATACTGAGCTCACAGGTTTTGCTTTGCATCACCGCAGATGTTCCATGGCCGCTTACTTGGGTGCCTTCACTTTCTCTCATGGGTTCCATGGCTGCTTACTGTGGTGGCTCCACATGATTTCAAGTGTCTCACTACAACTTACTTAGGTGACTTTCATCCTTTCAGGTGTCCCACTCTTACTCACTGTAGATGTTGATATCACTTCAGGTTTTCCCCTTTCACTCATTGGTGTGGCTCTGATTTGTTCCAGGTATACTACTGCCACTCACTTGTGAGGCATTGCATCATCAAAGGTGGACCAGTGCCACTCATTGGGATAGCTCCGATTATTTTCCAGGTGTCCATCTGCCTGCTCTCTCATGTCTTTCTGTTTACTGGGGTTGTCTTTATTTTTTCCAATTCTATTTACTTCAGTTACTCTGTATCATCCTATGTGTTGTACTGCATCTCACTGGAGTGATTCTTTATTATCACATGTGTCTTACTGCTGCTCACTGGTATTACTCAACTTGGTCTTAGGTGTCACACTGTTGCTCAATTTACTTTCTCCATGTTTTGGGTGTCATATTTTCACTCTCTGTAATGACTCTGCATTGTCCAATGTTTTCCACTGCAGGTCACAAGGGTGACTTTTGTGGTCCCAAATGTCCCAAGGCAGCTCTCTTGGTTAGCTTTACATGATTCCCCTTTTCTCATTGCTGCTCACTTTTGTGATTTTTTTGGTTTTCGTTTTTTTGTAATTTTAGATGTCCCACTAACACTCATATTGTGACTTTCTGTCATTTTTGGTGTTTCACTGCTGCTCAATCAATGGCTGTGCATCGTCCAAATAGTCTCACTTAATTTCACTGGGGCAGACCTGTGTCATCTCTGTTTTCTCACCATTGATCAGTAGGGTCGCTCGGTGTCATCTAAATTTTTTTAATGGGGTTCATTGGGGTTGTTTTGCATTGTCTAATGTGTCCCACTTCTACTCATTGGTGGCTCCAGGTCATTTCAGGTGTACAAATGCCACTTGTTCAGTTGGCTCTGCATTGTTCCATGTATCCCATGTCTGCTTAATATTGTGGCTTCACATCATTTCAGGTGTCCCACTTTTACTAACTGTGATTGCTTTTTGTCATTTTATGTTTCTGTCTTACACTTACAGTGATGGTTTTGAGATGTTGCAGGTGTTTCACATCTACTCACTGAGATGCCTTCCTTTTTTAAAAAAATCATTTTTGTTGTTAGACTTATTTGGGTGACATCTGGTAGCAAGGATTACATGGGTTTCAGGCATACAATTCTATAATGCATTGTCAACTTGATGTATAATAAGTTCACCACCTAATGTGACTTCTCTTTAGATCACCTTAGATTTAGCTTCCCCCCTTCCTCTCCCACACCCTCCCCTTTCTCCCCTCCCTACCCTATTCGTCCCCAAATAAACATTAAACAATTGATTATGTCTATGGGTTATTTGTTTGTTCATTTCCTTTCTATTTCCTTTCGGTATTATATTCTGCATATGAGTGAAATCATACAGTTCTTTGTTTTTTCTGTCTGGCATATTTCACTAAGCATGATGATCTCCATGTCAATCCATTTTGTCACAATGGCAATATTTCATCTTTTCTTACAGCTGAGTAATATTCCATTGTGTATATGTACCACAGCTTCTTTATCCAGTCATCTGTCGCAGGGCACTTTGGTTGTTTCCATGTTTTGGCCACTGTGAACAGTGCTGCAATGAACATTGGGGTACATAAGTCTTTGCGGACAAAGGTTTTCAAGTTCTTTGGATAGATCCCCAGAAGGGGGATTGCTGGGTCAAATGGTAGCTCTATTCCCAATTTTCTGAGGAACCTCAACACTGCCTTCCACAGTGGTTGTACCACTTCGCACTCCCACTAGCAGTGTACCAGAGTTCCTTGTTCTCCACATCCTCTCCAGCACTTGTTAATCCTTCCCTTGTTGAAAATAGCCATTCTCATAGGTGAGATAGTATCTCATTGTGGTTTTGATTTGCATTTCCTTGATAGCTAATGAGGATGAGCATTTTTTCATATGTCTGCTGGCCATTTGTATTTCTTCGTGGGAGAAGTGTCTGTTTAGTTCTTCTGCCCAATTTTCAATTGGGTTGTTTGTTTTTCTGTGGTTAAGTCTTATTAGTTCTTTATATATTTTAGATATTAGACCCTTATCTGATGCATTATTTGCATCAGATTTGTCTCTTTACTTTGTTGATGGTGCCTTTTGCTGTGCAGAACCTTTTTAGTTTGATATGTTCCATTCATTTATTTTTGCTTTTACTTCCCTGCCTTTGAGGTCAGGTTCATGAAGTCTTCCTTGAGTCATAGGTCTATAAGTTTAGAACCAATGTATTCTTCTGTAAAGTTTATTGTTGCAGGACTTATATGAAGGTCTTTAATCCATTTTGAATTAATTTTTGTATATGGAGAGAGTTCACAACTTAGCTTCATTCTTTTGCATATGTTTTTCCAGTTTTCCGAGCACCACCTACTTTTCCCCATTGTATGTTTTTTGCTCCTTTATCGAAAATTATTTGTCCATGAATTTGTGGGCTTCTTTTTGGGTTTTCAGTTCTATTCTTTGGTCTCTATTTCTGTTCTTCTGTCAGTACCAAGCTATTTTGACTATTGATGCTTTGTAATACAAATAGAAGTCAGGAAGTGCAATGCCACCAGCCTTATTCTTTTTATGTAGTATTGCTTTGACAATTTGAGGTCTTTTATGGTTCCATGTAAATCTAATAATTCTCTTATCAATTTCACGAAAGTATGATTGTGGGATTTTGATGGGTATTGCATTATATCTATAGATTGCTTTGGGCAGAATGGCCATTTTAACAATGTTAAGTCTTCCTATCCATGAACAGGGGATATTTTTCCACCTCTTAAAGTCTGTTTCAATTTCTTTCAAAAGTGTCTTATAGTTCTCTGTGTATAAGTCAGTAACATTATTTGTTAAGTTAATTCCCAAGTATTTCATTCTTTTTGTTGTGAAAGCAAAAGGAATTGACTCCCTCATTTCTTTTGCTGTGGATTCGTTGTTTGTATAAAGGAATGCTGTTGATTTTTGTACATTGATTTTGTATCCTGCAACTTTACTATAATCGTTAATTGTTTCTAATAGTTTCCTGGTGGAATCCTTGGAATTTTTTATATAAAGGATCATGTCATTCGCAAATAGTGACAATTTGATCTCTTCTTTCCAAATTTGGATCCCTTTGATTCCTTTCTTTTGCCTGATTGCAGTGGCTAGAACTTCCAGTACTATATTAAATAACAGTGGTGACAGGGGGCATCCCTGTCTACTTCTTGATTTTAGAGGAATAGGTTTCAGCTTTTCCCCATTCAGTATGATGTTACCCGAGGGTCTTTCATATATGGCCTTTATAATGTTGAGATACATTCCTTCTATACCTATTTTATTTAGTGCTTTGATCATAAATGGATGTTGTACCTTGATGCTCTTTTTGCATCAATTGAAATGACCATATGGTCTTTATCTTTGATTTTGTTTATATGGTGTATCACATTGATTGATTTTCGTATGTTGAACCATCCTTGTGCTCCCAGAATGAATCCCACTTGATCATGATGTATGATCTTTTGACGCATTGTTGTATTCTGTTTGCAAATATTTTGTTCAGGATTTTTGCACCTGTTTTCATCAGAGATATTGGTCTATAGTTTTCTTTTTTGTGTTGTCTTTGCCAGGCTTTGGTATTAGAGTAATGTTGGCCTTATAGAATGAGTTAGGAAGTATTGCTTCCTCTTCAATTTTTTGGAAGAGTCTGAGGAGGATAGGCATTAATTCTTTTTTGAATGCTTGGTACAACTAGTTGGTGAAGCTATCTGGTCCAGGGCTTTTGCCTTTAGGGAGATGATGTCTAGTCATTTCAATCTCGTTGCTATTGATTGGTCTATTTAGATTATTCCGCTCCTTCTGGTTCAGTCTTGGTGGGATATAAGTTTCTAGAAACTTGTCTATTTCTTCTAGATTGTTAAATTCCATCATAATATTTTCTTATAATCCTTTGTATTTCTGTGGTATCAGTGGTAATGTCTCCCCTTTCATTTCTAATTTTGGATATTTGTGTCCTTTCCTTTTGTCCTTTGATTAATCTCGCCAGGGGTTTGTCAATTTTGTTGACTTTCTGAAAGTACCAGCTCTTCGTTATATTAATTTTTTCTATTGTCCTTCTGTTTTCTAATTTGTTTAGCTCTGCTTCAATTTTTATTATTTCTTTCCTTCTGCTGACTTTTTTGAGTTCTTTAAGATGGGATGCTAAGATGTTTGCTTGTGATTCTTCTTGTTTCTTCAGATAGGCCTGTAATGATATAAATTTCCCTCTTATTACTGCTTTTGTTGTGTCCCAATAATTCTGACACGTTGTATTTCTGTTGTCATTAGTTTCCATATATTTTTAACTCTCATCTTTTATTTGTTCTTTTATCCAGTCCTTTTTTAATAAGCTGTTCTTTAATCTCCATGTATATGTGGTTTTTTCTGCTTTCCTTTTACAGTTGATCTTCAATTTCAAAGCTTTGTGGTCTGAGAATACACTTGGTATGATTTCGATCTTGTTGAATTTGCTGAGGCTACTTTTGTGTCCCAGCATATGGTCTATTCTTGAGAATGTTCCATGTGCACTAGAAAAGAAGGTGTAGACTCCTTTTGCTGGATGAAGTGTCCTGTAAATGTCAATGATGTCCAATTGCTGTAATGTGTCATTTAGAGCTGTTATTTCCTTATTTATTTTCTGTGTGGATGATCTGTCCATGGCTGTTAGTGGGGTGTGTAAGTCTCCCACTTTGACTGTGTATTCATCAGTTTCTCCTTTCAAGTCTGTTAGTAGTTTCTTTGTATATGTTGGTGCATCCTGGTTGGGAGCATTTATGTTGATGAGTATCAAGTCTTCTTGTTGTTGCATTGTGCCTTTTGTCATGATGTAATGACCATTTTGTCTTTTACTATCTTTTTTAACTTGAAGTTCATTTCATCAGATATCAGTATGGCCACTCCTGCTTTTCTCTGGTTACCATTTGCTTGGAGTACTTTCACTCTGAGTCTGTGTTTGTCCTTATAGCTGAGGTGTGTTTCTTGGAGACAGCATATGGATGCATTCTGTTTTTTGATCCAGTCTGCTACTCTGTGTCTTTTTATTGGTGAATTCAGTCCATTGACATTGAGAGTGATGATCGATATGTGAGGATTTCCTTTGGCCATTACTTATTTCTTTATTTGTTTTTGTTTGTTTGTTTGTTTATTTTTGTTTCTTCTTTTTGCCCAAACTTTGTTCCATTTTTCCTGATGTTTTCTTGGCTGAAGAGCCTCCTTCAGTATTTCATTGAGTGCTGGCCTCGTTCTGGCAAATTCCCTCAGGTTCTGTTTGTCTGAGAAGGTCTTTATTCCACCTTCATATCTGAAAGATAATTTTGCTGGATAATTTATTCTTGGCTGGAAGTTTCTCTCGTTTAAATTTTTGAATATTTGATTCCACTCTCTCCTGGCTGGTAGAGTTTCTGCTGAGAAATCTAATGCCAGCCTGGTGGGTTTTCATCTAAAGTTTATAGTTCTTTTTTCCTTGGCTTCCTTGAGAATTGTCTCTTTTTCTTTAGTTTTGGACATCTTTAGTACCATGTGTCTTGGAGAAGATCTGTTGGGGTCTAGGTATCTGGGGGACCTGTTTTCTTCTTGAACTTGGGGTTCCAGATCTTTCCACAGGTTTGAAAAATTCTCATCTATGATTTGTTTGTGTATGCTCTCTGTAGATCGCTCTGCCGCCTCTTCTATTCCTATTATCCTGATGTTGTTTTGTCTCATGGAGTCGGATATTTCTTGCGGAATTCTTTCAATACTTTTGGTTCTATATTCCCTCTCTTCCTCTTTCTGAGCTGTTTCCATGTTCTGATCTTCAATATCACTAATTCTTTCCTCCATCTGGTTGGTCCTCTTTCCTATGGTAGTTATTTCATTTCTCACTTCTTTTATTGTATTATTTATTTCTCATATTTCCGTCTCAATCTTTCTTATGTTTTGAATTTCTTTGTTAAATCGTTATTTTTGTTCACAGAGGTTTTTATGTCATTTATATCCTTTTTCATATTATTTATCTCAGCTATGGTGTTCTGCCAATAGATTTTCATTTCTCTCACGGTTTTTAGAATGGCTGCTTTAAATTCTCCGTCACTTAAATTTGACCCTTCCAGTTGTAACAAGCTGTCTTCTGGGTAAATTTCATGTTCTTTCTGAGAAGTTCCGTTTTTAAGGAATTCATCTTGTCCGCTGGGGGCTTTGACATGAGGGCTTTATGTTCAGTGCCCAGATTGTTGGTTTTGTGGTGTCTTGCTGAGGGGCAGACACTAGATGGCACTGGGAGTCAAATTTTGGGGGAGAGGCGGCTGTTTGTTTCTTGTTTCCGATCTCCTACTGTGTTTTGAGACTATGCCCATATATCCTGGGGAGAGGCCAACAAAAGACGCTCCAAAGGCGGCTCTACTTTCTGCCCTTTGCTGGGGAAGCTGTTCTGAGGCTTGTTTCTGCTGGCCAGGGGGAATGCTGTCAAATCAGTCTTTCTTCCTAGCCCTGATTTAGCACCTGGCTGTCTATGGGCTCACACTGCTTTCAGAATCCTGGGGTGCATGAGGAAGTGCACGCTTCATAAATCTAAAGCTGTGGGCCTGGCCTGAGACAGCAGGGTCGCCTTTGCAGCGGACTGGGAACAGGAACTGCAGCCCTGTGTAGATCTCCAGGGGGTTCAGAGCTGGGTGTGATCTTTGCAGTTCAGAGTCCTCGGTCAGCCCTTCTACCACTCAAAAATTCCAGAGGCTGGCTCCCAAACTCAGTCCCCAGCTCCCCAGTCTCTCCCCTCCCCCAAACTGCGCAGCTCCAAATAGTCAGCAGGGATTGTGTCCTGTTGTGGTCTGTCTCTGCTCCCTTCCCTCTCCCCGACTCGCCTTCTCGCCAACCTTCAGGTGTTTACTTGCGATTTGTGGATTTCTCAACAGCTGTTTTGTCACTCAGGGTCCTTTTTCTTGGCTCCTAAATGGCCATTCATTTGTGTTTGCTGGGAAAGGCTTTAGGGACCTCCTATGCAGTCGCCATCTTGCTTTCTTTTTTCGAGATACTTTACTTTTGTTTCAGGTGTCTAATTGCCTCTCTCTATGTTGGCTCTGTGTCATTTCAGGTGATCTACTGTCACTTCCTGAGATTGCTTTATGTCACTTCTTGTGTTCCACTTTTACTAAAAGGTGTTGCTTTGTGTATCCCTAGATATCTTACAATCACTCTCTCTTTTGGCTTAGTGTCATCCCTAGTGTTCCACTGCAAGTCAGTGGATTGTCCTAAGGTCATCATAGGAGCCTTACTAGGACTGAGTTTTCTTCAAGTGATTCCAGGTGTCACACTGTTGTTCACTTGGGTATTTCCACCTGGCTTTAGCTGTCACGCTCCTTCTTACATGGTTGTCTTTACACTGTTCCTTGTGTCCCACTGCTGCTCAGGGGGTGGCTTTGCATTTCTCCTGGTGTTCACTGGTGCTTATTAGGGTGGATCTGTTTTATTTCAGATGTTTCACTGCTGCTAAATATAATGGCTTTGTGTAGTTTCTAATGTCATACTACAACTCACTTAAGTGATTCCATGTTGTTTCATGTGTCCTACAGCATTTCACTGTGGTTGCTCAATGTTCCTTTAGATGTTTCACTGCTGCTTATTGGGATGCCTTCATGTCACTGCAGACTTTTCACTACCGCTTACTTAGGTGGCTCTGTGTTGTTTTAGATTTAAAACTGCTGCTCATTAGGGTAGCTCTGTGTCATCCTAGTTGTTTCTCTGCCATTCATGATGGTGGTTTTGCATCACTTCAAGTCAATTGCTGCTCACTGGGGGGCTCTGTGTTATTCTAGTTCTTTGACTGTCAATCAGATGGGTTGCACTGAATTTTTATAAATGTTAAATTTTCACTCACTTAGTGCTTCTGTTGTCTAACCTGTCTCACTGTGAATTATTATGGTGGCTTTGTATCAGGCCGAGTTCTACTGCTGCTCACTTAAATGTCTGAATTATATTAGTTATTTTACTACACCATACTGGAGTGGTTCAGGGTCATTTCATTTATCTTTTTGCCTCTCACTGTGTTGGCTCTATGTTTATGCAGGTATTCTACCATTGCTCCCTAAGGTGTGTATTTGTCATTTCAGGTATGCAACTCTCTCTTCCTCATGTGAATTTGCATTGTCTTTGTTGTCCCACTGTCACTCACTAATGTGAATTTGTTTTATTTTAGTCCCAGTGTCACTCACTATATTTGCTTTTCATGGTCTCATATGCACATCTGCTGCTCACTGGGGTAGATCTGTGTCATTCAAATTGTACCACCAATGCTCTCTGAGGTGGCTGTGCTTTCTCCCCAGGTGTCCAACTGCCAATTCCTGGGGTGGGTCTCTATCATAATAGGTATCCCATGTCATTTACTTGGTTGACTCCCTGCCATTCCACTTGTTTTACCACTGTTCACTGTGGTTTTACTGCATTGCCTCAGTTGTTGCACTGCTACTCACTGGGGAGATTCCACATCATCTCAGGTGTCCCATTTAATGGGCTCAGCATCATCTCAGGTGTCCCACTTCTGCTCACTGAAGAAAGCTGTCTTCATTGTTCTATGTGTTTCACTGCCACTCTTTGGAGTGGCTTTCTGTTCTTCCAAGTGTCACACTGCCTTTCATTTTGGTGGGGGTTTTTCGCACAAGTGTTCCACTGCCACTTATTTTGTTTCTTTACATTCTCAGGTTCTCACTGATGCTCATTTAATTCGCTAAATGGCATTCCAGTTGTCCAAAAACTGCTCACAAAAAATAATCTGTCAGAAGTTCCCCGGTGGTGTAGTGGCTAGGCTTCAGCGCTATCAATACTGTGGCTTGGGTTCGATTCCCAGCCAGTGAACTACCCACATAAAAAAAAATTTTTTTTTAAATCTGTCTTTTCTGGTGTCCTACTGTCTCTTGCTATAATGACTCTGTATCATCCCAGGTGTCTTACTACCACTACACTGTTTGGTCATTGCCATTTCAAGTGTCTCACTGCTGCTCAATAATGTGGCTGTGTCATCTCAGTCATCCCACTACCAATAATTGCATGGCAGTGCATCAGCCCTGATGTTTTATTAGCACATAAGGTGTTATTTTGCATCATCTCAAGTGTACCACTGCCACTCACAAAAGTGGTTATGTTTCATACTAAGTGATCCATTGCTGCTCACTGTGGTGATTTTGTGTCATTCAAGGTATTTGACTGTCAATCACCAGAGCTGCTTTGCATTGTCTTAGGTGTTCAACTGCAGGTCACTAGGGTTTCTCTGTGTTGTCCCAGGTATTTTACCACTACATCCTAGAGTTTGCCTGAATCATTTCTGAATTCCACTGATGCTTAATAAAATTGCTCAGTGTCATTTTATATTTCTCTCTGCTGCTCAGTCTTGACCTTGTGTTGTCCAAGGTGTTTCACCACCTCTTCTTCAGGTAGGAGTGTTTCCTTCTAGTTATACCACTGTTTCTTCCTCTGGTGCATATGCATAATCTCTATTGTTCTACTGGTGTTCACTGGGTGGCTCCAATTCATTTTAGTATAACAGCTTCACTAACTAGTTTCACTCTGCCTAATCGCATGTGTTCTAATCCTGTTCACTATGGTAGCTCTGTGTCATATCTGGTGTCCAACCTACATTCACTGAGGTTGCTTTTTCAGGTCTCAAGGATCCCACCACCAATTAATGGGACAGATTATTGTCATCCTATGTGTCCCATGCCACTTTTTTGAGTAGCGCACTCTTGTCCCAACTGTTTCACTTCTGCTCACTGAGGTGGCTCCATGTCATTTCAGCTTTCCCACTACTGATAACTAGGCTACACATTTTGGCTACACATCGTCTGGTATGTCTTATTTCTTCTTACTGGCATTACAAAGCATTGTGGTGGCCCTGTGTCTTCAGATGCACCATTGCCGCTCACAGGGGTAACTCTGACTCATACCAGGTTTTTTTTATTGACTTATAGGAGTTGATCCTTGTCATCACATATGCCTCAATGTTGCAAATATGAGTGGTTCTGATTGTTTGAAGTATACCACTGTTGCTCACATGGTGGTCTCAGTTGTCTCACTTCAGTTTACTTGGTTTGCTCTGTGTAATTCTATGTGTCTAACTGCTCCTCACTGGAATGGTTCTTCGTCACTGGTGTCTAACTTCTGTTCACTCTGGTGGCTCAGCTTGGTCCCAGATTTCACACTGCTGCACAGTTGACTGGATCTGTGTTATCTTATACATCCTACATCTCACTAGAATGGCTTGGCATCATTTAATGTTTCTACTTGTCACTCACTGTAATGGCTTTGTGCTGTCCAGAATTTCCAACTGCCCTCACAGGGGAGTATCCTAGTTTCTTTAAATGTTCAAAACTGCTCTTTTGGGTAGCTTTGCATGGTCCTAGTTGTATCAATGCTGCTCACTTGGGTGGCTCTCTGTCATTTTAGGTGTCCCACTTCTACTTATGAAGTGACTTTTTATCATACTAGGAGTTTCACTGGTTCTCACTCAGGGCTCTCAATTGTCCAAGATGTCCCAATGAAGTTCACTGGGTCAGCTGTGTGTCCTCTCTGGTTTTTCACCACTGATAAGTGGAATGCCTTTGTGTAGTCTGAAATTGTCCTACTGTTGTTTACTTAGGTGACTTTGCATTGTCTCAAGTGTCTCACCTTTTCGTCATTCCAGGTGTACTAATGCTGCTCTGCATTATTCCAGGTGTCACACTACTGTTCACTAAGTTGGCTTTTCATCATTTCAGGTCTACCACTGCTGTTTTGTGTCATTTAATGTCTCCCTTTGATGCTTACTTAGGTGAATTTGCAACTTCACAGGTTTCCCAGTGCCGCTACTGAGGTTACTGTGTTTTATCCCAGGATTCTAACTACTTCTCTGCTTGCTCCATGTCATTTTAAGTGTCCTATAGCCTCTTTCTAATTTTGCTCTGTGTCACTCCTGCTAGTTCACTTTTACTTACTGTTACTTTCTGTTGTGTCAGATGTCTTATAGTTGCTTTCTGGTTTGACTTTATGTTCTCATGTGCTTTACTGCCACTCACTGGTGTGGCTTAGGGTCATTCCAGGTGGCTTTGTGTTCTCCGAGGTATCAGATTGTCGTTCACTTGGGTGGCTTTGATTGGTCCACTGCTGCTAACTTTTCTGGTTTTCTGTTCCCCATTGTGCCACTGCCACTCATTGGAAGGTTTAGTCTTGCCCAGGTGTTCCATTTCTGTTTATTGGGGTAGTGCCTTGTCATTCCAGGTGTGTCACTGTCACTAACTTGCTGGTTGCATATGTTCTCCAGTATCACTGCCACTCTCTTTGTTGGCTCCATGTGATCACAGGTTTCCTACAGCCTCTCACTCTGGTTGTTCTTAGTGGTTCCAGGTGTTCCACTAGTGCTCACTGTGATGTCCTTGTGTCACTCCATGTGTTTCACTGTTCCATACTTAGGTGGCTCTGTATGGTCTTAGATATCAAATTGCTACTCACTACAATTTATGGTTCACTGTAGTTTCATCTGTTTCACTGTCACTTACAAAAGATCTGCATCATTTCTAGCAACCCATTGCGGTAACTTCATTTTATTCTAATTCTTCCACTGCTGATCACTGGGGTATCTTTGTACTTTCCTGGATGTTCAACTGCTGATCAATAGGATGGCTTTATGTCCTCTTACATGCCTCACTGCCACTTACTAAAGTTGCTTTTTAACATCCCAGTGTTCTAGTGCAACTAACTCTGGAGTATCTGAGAAACTTCAGGTGTCCCTCTGCTGCTTACTGGAGTAGCTCAGTGTCATTCTATTTCTCTCCCTGCTATTTACTGAAGTGGATCCGTATTGTTTTAGGTGTTTCACCACCGCTTTCTGAAGTAGCTGTGTGTCATTCTCGGTATACCACTGCCACTCCTTGTGTGAATTTACATTGTGCTCATTGTCTCTCTAATGCTCAGTGAGGTGGATTTGTTTCATTTTAGCATCCCAATGCCACTAACTAAGGTCACTCTGCATGGTCTCAAAGCTCCATGTGCTGCTCACAGTGTTGGCATTCTCTCATTCCATGTGTCCAACCAATGCTCAATGAGATGGTCTTGCTTCTCTCAGGTGTTCCTCTGCTGATTCTTATGGTGGATCCATGTTGTAAAAAATGTCCCATGCTGCTTTAGGTTGGCTCTCTGTGGTTCTGCCTGTTTTACGGTTCCTCACTGGGGTGGTTCCACATCATCCCAGGTGTCTCACTGCCACTCATTTCTGTGGCTCAGTATCACCTCAGGTGTCTCACAAATGAACACTGGGGACAAGGATGTCCACATTTTCCCATTTGTTTCATTGCTGCTTATTCAGTTGGCTCTCTATTGTTTCAGGTATCCCACTGTAGCTCATTTTGGTGGTTTTGTGCCACACAGGTTTTCCACTACAATTCATATAGTGACTTTGTTGTGCTTCAGGTTTTCACTGATACTCACTTAACTGGTTAAATGTTTTTTTTCTAGTTGTCTAAAAGCCACTCACCTGAGAAGCTCTGTGTTTTCTCTGTTAGCCTACTGCTTTTCACTGGAGTGTTTTTGTGTAATATCAGGTGTTTTACTTCTTCTTCCTGGTGTGGGTTGTATTTTGTGAGATAAACCACTGAGCTCACTGCCATAGCTAAGCATCAGTGCAGGTGTTTCACTGCCATTCACTGGTATGGCTCTGCATCTTCTCAGCTGTCCCACTGTCACAACAGTTTTTGCCCTACTTCTCAGGTTTACACCATTGCTCACTATGGGGGATCCAAATCATCTCAAATTCCCATCTGCCACTTACTGGGGTTATTTTGTGATGTCCAGTGTTTCTTACTTACTGCTGCTCACTGGATTGGTTCAGCATTGTCCCAAGTATCTCACTGCCACTCACTGGGTTGTCATTTCAGCTTTTTTACTGCTGCTTATATATTGTGGTCCTGTGTCATTTATGTCACATCCAGCATGACGTGAGCTGTGGGAAAATGGTAAGGGTGATGCAAGATAAAAAGAGACAGTAGCCAAGAATAGATTAAAAGAAGGGCCAAGGGACCCCAGCCTCAAGGACTGGGTATTCTGAATCGGGCCTGATGCATGCCTTTTATTGGTGGACAAAAATAAGGAAGTGAAACTTGTATGGAGAAGTAAAACTTATTCTTTCCAAGGTCTGTGATTATCATGCATTATGCCTGTTCCCAAAAGTCCCCATTGTGTGCCAGCACTATTGTGCCTTTACACACTAGTTCTTAACCCCAGTGAATGGAGTCATTGTTATTATAAAAACACCCATTAAGGGAGGGAATGGCCAAAATCATTCCATCGGATCTCAAGCTGAACTGTAAATTGGAAGCAAGGCAGTCAGGGGGCAAGAGATTAACCTCAGAAGGAGTAAGGGTCTATGTCTCACCTTTGTTGAGCCCAAGCTCTCTCCTGGTGGCCCCTCTGTGACTGTGCCTGTATTATATTGTTCCTTCCTTGAGTAATCTTAAGTGTCATTGACTAACCAGCCATCCTCCATGGCCATACAGGGTGATGTGAGGTGTGCAAGTGGGGGAAGAACAGTACCCCTGAGAGAGGGTCAGTCCTGTCTCCTAGATATTCTATGCCCCCATGGACTACACGTCCAGTTCCCGCCTTAGGATGTCAGGGGAATGCAAGGTGGAGGGGCAGACGGGTCTGCAGCTAGAAGATAACATCTCCCCCTTTTTGTTTTTGTAATAGGAGAAACATAGACTTGGCAGTTTCCTTTTCTATGGTCCATCAAAGGGCTAGTTGTCCACAGCTGAGGACTAAAAATAGAAGAAAAATGATTATCAGCAGTGCAATTGCACCTGCAAATCCTCCACCTAAGATTCTCACCCAGGTCAGGGGGTTTAAATTAGACAATGCTTCTGCTTCCACAGAGTGTCTCCCCTCCTAGTAGAAGAGAAAGCATGGCATGAGACATCTGATCCACTTCTTGCTGTAGCTGTAGAATATCTATAGTGAGATTGGGAGCATGTCCCTGGAGGTTAGCTTGTACCTCTGACCATGGAGTCCTAGTTTGGTTGTAAGAGAAAGAAGTCAAACAATAATTAGAAACATTCCAGCCTCTTGAGCCACTCTCCTTGCTTGAACCGCTCCTACCTCTTTAGAGTGTACTTTCTCTTCAATAAACTATCTCTTTGTTTCACCTCTTAAAAAAAAAGAAAGAAAAGAAAAGAAAGGAAACATTCCAGTCACATATTAAAGTAATCATGGTATGGAGATTTTTAAATTGATCTCCAAGGAAAACTACAGTTGTCTCCAAACCAGCTATTAATTTCTTGGTCAATTATAATTTGTTGATTCCAAGCCCTACTTGCATTTTCATGCCATTTCTGCACAACTGAGTAGTCTGTACAGCTTGATGCAATGCTACTCCAGAGACAGCAGCAACAGTAGCTATTGCTATAATTTCCATAATAGCTGCAATTAGGAGGCCAATAAATCTCTTTGTCTAATTTAAAATCTTGCGAAGGAGTTGTAAAACAATATAAACAGTTGGAGAGTCTTCCCACACCCTAGGGGCTTGGACAGGTAACCATAGTCCTCATCTTCTTCTTAAAATTATAATTTGGTTGTGGGAGGCATTATAAATTGAGGAATTAATACAAGTATACAAATTATATTAAAGGCATTCAATCATTTTTAGGGTTGGATCAATTGTAAATTTTCTAATAGAAAAATTAAAGGAATTTTAAGACAAACTTATAAATCAAAACTTTTTGTTTCTTTAAATCTAAAAGTATAATTTTTGTTTCCATCTTCTGTATAATTTCCTTCCCAGATTTTATTTTGTCCTAAACTTAAGGCTACTTTCCATAAAGATTTTGTAATGGGCCTCAGATGGCCTTAATCATTTTTAATTGAGGGGGTGTGAGGACTTTATCCATTTAAAAGATAGAAATATTAAAAGGTGAAACAATTTTTTGAGGGAATTCTTGTCCATGCAGTTTTTCTGTTAAGGATTGAGGGTCACAACATTTTAAGTGAGAGCATCATGAATCATGGCACAATAAGGGACCCAATCAACTATAGTACCATGAGAATTATTAAATAATACTTGACCTAGAGTTCTTCAACATTCCTCTCAATGAATGCAGAAATGTTACCAGAAAATGGGATGTCCTCATTGACATGATGTCCAGGTTCTTGTTATCTCAAGCAAAGAATTGAATGAGACACACACAAAAGTATAGTAGTGAAACAAAGAGATAGTTCATTGAAGAGAAAGTTTTGGCCACTGTGAACAGCGCTGCAATGAACATTGGGGTACATAAGTCTTTGCGGACAAAGGTTTTCAAGTCTTTTGGGTAGATCCCCAGAAGGGGGATTGCTGGGTCATATGGTAGCTCCATCCCCAATTTTCTGAGGAACCTTCCACAATGGTTGTACCAGTTTTCACTCCCACCAGCAGTGTACCAGAGTTCCTTTTTCTCCACATCCTCTCCAGCACTTATTATTCCTTGTCTTGTTGATAATAGCCATTCTCACAGTGGCCAAAACATGGAAACAACCAAAGTGCCCTGCAACAGATGACTGGATAAAGAAGCCGTGGTACATATACACAATGGAATATTACTCAGCTGTAAGAAAAGATGAAATATTGCCATTTGCGAAAAAATGGATGGACCTGGAGTTCATCATAATAAGTGAAATGAGCCAGACAGAAAAAACAAAGAACTGTATGACTTCACTCATATGCAGAATATAAAACTAAAAGCAAAGAAAAAAAGAAATGAACAAACAAATAACCCATGGACACAATCAATAGTTTAATGTTTATTTGGGGATGAGTGGGTTAAGGAGGGGAGAAAGGGGAGGGGGTGGGAGAGGAGGGGGGAAGCTAAATATAAGGTGAGGGAAAAAGAAGTCACATTAGGTGGTGAACTTATTATACATCAAGTTGACAATGCACTGTCGAATTGTATGCCTGAAACCCATGTAATTCTTGCTAACAAATGTCACCCCAATAAAAAAAAGAGAAAGTACTCTCCAAAGAGGTAGGAGTGAGCTCAATCAAGGAGAGTAGCTCGAGAGCCCCAAACACTGAGGCTTTGGTATTTATTTTCTTCTATGTCTTCAGGGGAGACACATCTGAGCATGGAGTTTCCTGATTGACAAGGGGCCTATTACATAATGCCTTCTGACTGTGCATGCCCTTTCTCAAAGTTCAGTCTGTTATAATGATATTAATGAACTTCTGGGCGTATGTATTTTATTACAATGATGGTATAATGAGGCCCAGGTGAGATGGAGGTCATTTTAACTCTCACTGACAGGCATTAGGAGCTGGCTCAAACTGGTGGGCTTCTTGGACCCTCTAACATCCTTGTATTTGCCTGGAACTTCCTCCTATGGCTGCCTACCCTGGGGCAGGGATTACTAGTGAAAGGGTGGCATCAAGGCGGTGACTATTCCAGTAGGTCAAGTCTCATGGGCGGTGTCCTGAGATTCCCCCTAGTCTATCTGCCTTCCTCACATTCTCTTGAGAGACATGATCCCCACAAATCTTTATGGGAAGTTGAGATGCTGGAGGTCTCATCTTCTGTACCTGCTTTCTACTGAAGGTGGTCATTATCCCTACCTATTGGGGATCCACGGAGCTCTCACTCTATCTGATCTAAAAGGGGAAGGGGTCTTGAGATCCACCATTTTTACCCCTTTGGTCGAGATGGACTGGAAGCCTTGTTGGGGTACCGCTAGTATCCTGATGGTCCCTAGAGTAGGATAAATTAATTTAGTTAGTAGTTTATAAGCATTGATCAGAGAAATAGGTTGTAATGTCCTTGTCACTGGGGGGTTTCAGGATGGAAAGTCTGTTGGGCCTGTGGCTCTTTGACATCTGGCTCAACTGGTCATTCAGGTGTTATCCCCTGTCTCAGTCCAGAAAGGCCTGGAAGGGATGCTTGCCTATAGTGATTGTAATCAGTAAGCTGGAGACATGAGTTACAAGTTTTGGAGTAATTATCCATGTGGGACAGTCTGTTGCTGGGGGTGAGGAGCCAGAGAAAATTGATAAGGAAAGCAATTAAGACTTGACTAGGAAAAAGGTGAAACTGAAAGCTAAAGAGGAAGAAAAGGGAGTCTTTTAGTGATGTAGGGGAATGGCTACTCTGTTTGACCTATATCAGGAATGGGCATCAACCTGATTAGTATTTTGAGGACAAGAACTAAGGGAAAGAGGGAAATGTGAGTATTTATCGCTTGTGTTTGAAATCCTTTTCCAAAAATCATAAACAAATCATTATAAGTATCATTCCATTTTCCTTTTGGAAATCATGGAGGATCAGGTCCAATACAAATAGGTGTGTATAAATATGGCCTAAAGTAGTATGGTCAGAAAGAATAAAAATTTGACCTTCCTCTTCAGGGAATTCTGGACCTTTTGGCATCTAATCCAGATGAATTCAAAACATTTAAAGTAAACATAGCTCTTGCCAATTTTATCTGTGGGGGGTCCTTTACTACTCCTCACCTTTTTTAAAGAGTTTCTTTTACAATACATCATAAAAACTTGCATACGAGGAACCCCATCTCAGTTCTTTGATCCTTTAACAAAACAGTTCTAACTGCAAGACAGCATAAGAGCTCAAGTAAGAAAAAATTTAAAAACATTTTTTCTGAATCTAAAACATGTATACAGAGACAAAGCAGCATTGTAATTGAGCACCAATGTTTCTTTTTGTTAATGGCCTAAAACTATAAGCTTATCATTTATTCAATACCCTGTCTAATGAACCATTCGTTGGCATTTTAAATCCCATTGCTCCTCTTAGAATTAAAATGTGTGCACATACACACACATGAACAAATCTGAATATATATACACAGATACACAGGCACTAAGCAGATACTATTTCTGGATGCTTGGTCTAATTGCACCTATCCAGGACATGCAAATTACACCTGCATTTGACCATTACATCTGGATTTGACCGTGGTAATGTGGATATTAACCCTAAAAGGCCACAATTTACACAAAACAAAAAAAAATCCAAAGATACACAAGACAACAAAAGAAACACTTAGTTTATCCTGGCTGACTAGAAAGGCATTTGTGAGGGGCAAAACATTAGTGCAGCTTCACTCTGGCAAGCAAAATTATTCAGCAGCTTCTTCCAGAGGCTGATCTTGCACTAATATTTTTCCTAGTCTCAGGTAGCCCCTGAGATTCCTACAAGCCAAAGGATTTACCGAGGCGTCCCAATGATACCCCTAGCTGGTTCAAACAGGCATTGGGTAAATAAAATATGGAGAAATGATTGATTAGAACCATTAGGAAAAGATGCTGTTTCAATATTTTGTACTGTATGAACAACATAAGCAGAATCAGAAACAATATTTAAAGGATCAGAAAAAAATTTCCAAGGCGTTTAAAACTGCTGTCAATTCAGATTTTTGTGCTGAAGTACAATTTGTTTGAATAAATCAATGACATTTTTCATTAACAATTGCTGCTTTACCATTATTTGATACATCTGTAAAAACTGCAATGCCCTGGGGAAAAGGAGCCTGTTTAAGTTTTGTAGGTAGAATCCAATTAGTTTTTAGAAGAAACTGGAATAACTTGTTCTTTGAATAATGATTATCATTTTTTCCAAAGAAACTACTATTAGCAATCTGTCAAGATTAGAATGAATGTTTAAATGCATTATTTGTTGTTTTTTAAAGGGAACCACACTTTGATTAGGTTCCTGTCCATTTAAATGCAGCGCCCTGGTATGAGCTTGTGATATGAGTTCTGAGATTAACTCTAGATAGCTTAGAAGTGACTTAACAAAGTTGTTAGACAGGAAAGCCACTCTACCATGTCATCTTGTTGAACAATTACCACCATGAATGAATGTGGAGTAGGAAAAATTAAAATTTGTAGACACAAAGAGGAATCTATATGCTGAATTTGAGCTTCTTGAATCTTGTTTTCTACCAATTCTAACTCCTTGTTGGCTTGAGGAGTTAGGGTGCGTGGACTCTCCAATTGAGGGGGGACACACAAAAGACCAAATAAATTACTGAAAGCATAAATGGAAATGCCTAAAGTAGGATATAACCAGTTAATATCTCCCAGCAATTTTTGTAAATCATTTAAAGTATTAATTTGATCTCTCCTTTCTGCACCTTTTGAGGTCCAATAGACTGATGGTCCACAATAATTCCCAATTATTAGACTGGTGTGGTTTTTATTAAGAGCAATACAGAGGCCAGCCAAATCGAGTTTTTAAGCAATTTAAAACACACTTCTAGCTGTTTATCAGAGGATTCAGCACAGAGAATATCATTAATATAATGAACAATATAACAATCTGGAAAATTAGCTATTACAGGTTGTAATACTCAGGATAGGAGCTTGAACCCACAACTCTGGGGTTAAGGGTACCATGCTCTACTGATTGGGCTAGTCGGGTCATAGCAGTAAGAGTGCTGAATCAGCCATTAGACCACCAATGAGGGCCTCCAAAAGGAGGGGGAGGTGCACTCACAGTGGAAAGAAAAGGCTTATTTTTCTTTTCCTACTGCATTGGCGGATCCCATTCACATTTTGTGAAAGTGGGCAAATCTAGTAAAGGACCTGAGGATGGATGACAGTCCTCCAAAAAAGGATATAATGACTTTCGGATCACAGCAGGGGCTTCTAAAGAGCCTTCCTCTTTTTTCTGTAATTCCTGCATTTCTTCCTCTACTTCTTATTCCTCATCCATCTGTAAAGGTTCTAAAACTGACTGAATTAATTGCCATGTAGTCCAGATAGTTACTGGGAAAGAAACTTCTTTATGATATAAACTGCAGAGTTCTGTACCAAGTTTTCCCCATGTTTTCAAATCTAACATCCCCAGATTTGGGAATCAAGAACAATAAGTTTCCCCATGTTTCTAAATCTAACATCTCCAGATTTGGGAACCAAAAACAATACGTTTCAATTCCTTTGAGAAACTCCTCTAATCTTTGATCTGATACCCGAGCCCCTCTGGCCTTAAGAAGTTGTTTAAACAAACAGATATAAAGCCTATATTGGCTATTACAACTCCCCATTATCTTAGTGAAATTCCTGGGCATTTCCTTACCTTTGGTAATTGTCACGCGACACTCTCCCAGGCCTTGCATTATGAAACCTCTTGATTTCAACTCAAAGTCAAACTTCCTTCTCAAGCCCCACATTGAGCGCCAGATGTTGATCCAACATAATACAACCTGTGGGAAAACGGGAAGGGCAACACAAAGTTAAGGAAGATAGTAGCCAAGATTAAAGTGCAAGCAAGGCCAAGGGACTTCAGCCTCAAGGACTGGACCCTGAATTGGGAGAACACACACCTTTTATTTATGGACATACAAGGAAGTGAAACTGGTTTTTCAATCATCTATGAGTTTTGTGCCTAGCAACCGTTTTCCCAAAAAGTCCCCCTTGCGTTCCAGCACATATTGTCCTTTTGTGCAAACACATAGCCCCAAGGATTCAGTGTACTGAAACCACTCCAGGGGGTTGACTCAGTACCCAAGTCATTCCTAAGGGAGCATGACCAATATCGTTCTATCGGGTCTCATCCTGAGCTGTATGTGGGAATCAAGGCAGCCAGGGGACAATAGATTAACCTCAGAGAGGGTGAGAGTCTATGCCCAATGTCTCTCCTGATGGCCCCTATGTGACTGTGCCTGTTTTAGGTTGTTCCTCTCTTGAGGAATCTTACATGTCATTGACTAACTAGCCATCCTCTGGGGCCATACAGCATGATGTGAGGTATGCAAGTGAGGGAGGGACAGTACACCTGAAAGAAGGTCAGTCCTGTCTCCTATATGTTCTGTGTCCCCATGACCTCTACACCCAGCTCCTGCCTTAGGAGGTCATGGGGAATGCATGGTGGGGGCAGACAGGTTGGCAGCTGGAAGGCAACAGAATTGTATACCTGGAACCTATGTAATTCTTGCTAACCAATGTCACACCTATAAGTCTAACAATAAAAAAAAACCACCTGAACAAGATTTTTTGAGGCCATCAGTAATACCAAAAGAGAGTTAAAATAGAATAACTTTCTTACATTTAAATTCATTGCTATTGTGTGTCATGACCAAGTTCCAGTTAAAATAACTGGCATACCTTCAGTAGTATATGCGTCAGCTTTCTCTGATTTTTTTAGACATGAGAATCATTGCAAAGAAAAAAATGATCATTGCTAATGTGGGGGTAATTGTGTGGATACAGGTAAGGAAGAATGTTATAATTGAAATTTTAATTTGAGTGCTTTAGAGCATCAGTTCCCAAAATGTGGTATGGGTCATTCAGGGGTATGAAAAAAACAATCAGCAATGACAAAAAAAATAACTAAAGTAAAAATAAGCAAAACATTAGTTATGAAACAATAAATGTTATATTGGAATCACCAGGAGGGAGGGCAAGATGGCAACTGGAGAGGAGGTCCCTAAAGCCTCTCCCAGAAAACACAATTGAATGGCCATCCAGGAGCCAAAAAAGAGGACCCTGAGTGACACAACGACAGCTGATCCACGCATCACAAGTAAACACCTGAAGGTTGGAGAGAAGGGGGAAAGTGGGAGAGAAGGGAGGGAAGAGAGATGTATCGCAACAGGACCCAATCACTGCTGACTATCCAGGAGCAGCACAGTGCACAGGACAGGGAAGGCCAAGAAGCAACAAGAGTAAAAGGCAGCAAAGTGGCAGAATGGTGGGAGGCCATGGGGGAGCCAGGCCTTAGAGCAGCGTATTGGGGACAGTGTAGGAGCCAGCCTCTGAAACTTTTGAGTAACAAGAGGGCTGAGCAAGGACTCTAAACAACCGCAGGCCAAGGTGGGTCCGCAGAGACAGCACCTCAGCTCCCAGCACCCTCGCGATCCACAGCACAAGCGCCCATGGCTCCTACACAGGGCTGTGGTTCCTATTCCTGGCTCACTGTGGAGGCGAACCAGCTGCCTTCATGCAGCCTGAGGTCAGGCCCACAACTTTGGACTTGTGGTGCACGCGCCTGCACATGTGCACACCCTCACATGTGCCCCTGGGGCATACAAGCAGTGCGAGCCTGCAGACTCCACCCCAATGACTGGTTGCTATAGCAGCCCCAGGAAGAAAGGTGGATTTGATAGCATCCACCCCAGCCAGCAAGAGCAGCCGCGGCCCAAATAACCCAGTTTTCTAGCACAGGGGATGAGGTGGAGTTGCCCCAGCATGATTTTTGTTTGCCTCTTCCCTTTCCTACATCCTCCCCAACCAACTAACTTACTGCAGGAAGCGGAGGGACCCCAGATAGATGCTCCCTGACTCTAAACGTGGCAGGAGACCAGAAATAAGAAATAAACCGCCTCCAAAAACTTGGCCCCAGAGCCACCTAGTGATTGCCCTTCAGCAAGACACCACAAAAATACTAATCAGGGCTCCTGGGCTCTGCTGAGCATAACGCCCTCATGTCAAAGAGGAAGAACCTAGCAAACAGGATGAATTCCTTAAAAACTAAAACTGCACAGAAAGAACATGAAATGTATTCAGAAGATAGCTTCTTAGGCACACAAACTTCTGAACTAAGTGACAGAGAATTTAAAGTAGCCATTCTAAAGGCTCTGAGAAAAATGAAAACACACTGACAGAACTCCATAGCTGAAATGAACAACATAAAAAAAAGAAATCCGTGAAAAAAAGAAACAATTTAACAACTAAATTCAAAACATAATGAAGATCAAGATGGAAATGCGAGAGATAAATAATACAATAAAAGAAGTGAGAAATGAAATAACTTCCATAGGAAACAGGGCCAACTAGATGGAGAAAAGAATTGGTGATATCGAAGATCAGAACACGGAAATAGCTCAGAAAGAGGAAGAGAGGGAATATAGAACCAAAAGGATTGAAAGAACTCTGCAAGAACTATCGGATTCCATGAGACAAAACAACATCAGGATAATAAAATTAGGAGAAGGAGAAAAGCAATCTACAGAGAGCATACTCAAACAAATAGTAGATGAGAACTCTCCGAATCAATGGAAAGAACTGGAACCCCAAATTCAAGAAGAAAAGAGGTCCCCTAGATACCCAGACCTGAGCAGATCTTCTTCAAGACATATGGTACTAAACATGTCAAAAAACAAACACAAAGAGAAAATTCTGAAGACATCCAGGGGGAAAAAGAACTATAACATTAGAGGAAAAGCCATAAGGCTGGAATCAGACTTCTCAGTAGAAACTCTACAAGCTAGGAGGGACTGGAATCCAATATTCAAAACTTTAAAAGAGAGAAACTTACAGCCAAGAATAAATTATACAGCAAAATTATTATTCAGATATGAAGGAGGAATAAAGACCTTCTCAGACACACTGAAGCTGAGGAAATTTGACAGCACAAGGCTGACACCTCAAGAAATACTGAAGAAGGCTTTTCGACCAGAAACAAAACATCAGGATAAATGGAATAAAGTTAGGGCAACAAGAAAGAAATAAAAATAAAACAAAAGCAAATAAACAAATAAGTAATGGCCAAAGGAAATCCTCACATATCAATCATCACTCTAAATGTTAATGGACTGAACTCACCAATAAAATAACACAGAATAGCACACTGGATTAAAAAACTAAAGAGGAGGGCAAGATGGCGACTGGAGAGGAGGTCCCTAAAACTTCTCCCAGAAAACACAATTGAACGACCACCCAGGAGCCAAGAAAGAAGACCCTGAGTGACAAAAATGGCATCTGAGAAATCCACGCATTGCAAGTAAACACCTGAAGGTTGGAGAGAAGGGGGTGAGTGGGAGAGAGGGGAGGGAACAAAGACAGATCGCAACAAGACCCAATCGCGGCTGACCATTTGGGAACAATACAGTGCATGGGAGGGAAGAGGCCAAGAGGCAACAAGAGGAAAAGCCCTAACAAAGTGGTAGAAAAGTGGGAGTTGTTGCGGAGTTGGGCTGGGGAGCTAGAATTTGGAGCGGCGAGTTGGGGACAGAGCTTGGCAGACAGCCTCTGCAACTTTGAGTGGTAGCAGAACTGAATGAGGACTCTGAACTGGAGAGACAACACCTTGGCTCTAGGCTCCCTTGGGACCCACAGCGTAGATGCACGCAACTCCTGCATGAGGCTGCAGCTTCTGTTCTAGGCATGCTGCGGAAATGGACCGGCTGCAGTGAAGGCGCAAGCGGCTCCTGTGCAGGGCTGTGGCTCCCATTACTGCCCGCTGCTGAGGCGAGCCGGCTGCCTTCCAGCCATGGGGTCAGACCTACAGCTTCAAACTTCTGCGCGCACCTGCTCGCGTGCCCTGGGTCCTAAAAGCAGTGCGAGCTGGCAGACTCTGCCCCAACATTTGACAGTGTAAGCAGGCCCAGGAAGAAAGGCGGATTTGATAGCATTCGCCCCAGCCAGCAGGAGCAGCCTCGGCCCGCATCATCTAACTTCCCCAGCATAGGGCAGAAGGTGGAGCTGCTCCATTGTGCTTTTGTTGGCCTCTCCCCTTTTCTACAGCCTCCCCAACCAACTAACTAACTACACAAAGCAGAGGGACAAGGATAGGTGCACACCACTTCCAAACGTAGCAGGAGACCAGAAATAAGAAATAAACAACCGCTCTCTCTCCCAAAACTTGCCCCTCCCAGTGCCTTCTTGTGTCTGCCCTACAGGAAGAAAATACAAAAGTACCAATCTGGTCTTCTGGGCACTACTACTGAACATAATACCCTCATGTCCAAGAGGAAGAACCCAGCAGACAGGATGAATTCCTTAAAAACTAAAACTCCTCAAAAAGATCAGGAAACTCATCAAGACAGCTTCTTAGACCTAGAAGGTTCTGAACTAAGTGACAGAGAATTTAAAGTAGCCATTCTAAAGACACGGAGAGAAATGAAAACATACTCATAGAGCACAATGGCTGAGATAAACAACATAAAAAAGGAGATGAATGACATAAAAAAGGGACTCCATGAACAAAAGGAACAATTTAACAAAGAAATTCAAACCATAAGGAAGATTGAGATGGAAATGTGAGAGCTAAATAAATAATAAAAGAAGTGAGAAATGAAATAACTGCCATAGGAAACAGAGCCAAACAGATGGAGGAAAGAATTAGTGCTATCGAAGATCAGAACATGGATATAGCTCAGAAAGAGGAAGAGAGGGAAGATAGACGAACAGGATTGAAAGAACTCTGCAAGAACTATCTGAC
This sequence comes from Lyroderma lyra, assembly GCA_004026885.1. NCBI lineage: Eukaryota > Metazoa > Chordata > Mammalia > Chiroptera > Megadermatidae > Lyroderma > Lyroderma lyra. Next base: position 58,058 of record PVJL010008656.1, read on the forward strand.
TCCATGAGACAAAACAACATCAGGATAATAGGACTAGAAGAAGGGGCAGAGCATTCTACAGAGAGCATACTCGAACAAATAGTAGATGAGAACTTTCCAAACCTCTGGAAAGATCTGGAACCCCAAGTTCAAGTAGAACACAGGTCCCCTAGGTACCTGGACCCTAACAGATCTTCTCCAAGACACATGGTACTAAAGATGTCCAAAACTAAAGACAAAGAGACAATTCTCAAGGCAGTCAGGGAAAAAAAGAACTATAATCTTTAGAGGAAAACCCATCAGGCTGGAATCAGATTTCTTAGCAGAAACTCTGCAAGCCAGGAGGGAGTGGAATACAATATTCAAAAATTTAAAAAAAAGGAACTTACAGCCAAGAATAAATTATCCAGCAAAATTATCTTTCCGATATGAAGGTGGAATACAGACCTTCTCAGACACACAGAAGTTGAGGAGATTTGCAAGCACGAGGCCAGCACTCCCAGAAATACGGAAGGAGACTCATCGACCTCAAACAAAACATCAGGAAAAATGGAACAAAGTTGGAGCAACAAGAAAGAAACAAAAATAAAACAAAAACAAAGAAATAAGTAATGGCCACAGGAAATTCTCACATATTGAGCATCACTTTACATGTTAATGGACTGAACTCACCAATAAAAAGAAGAAGAAAGGAGAAACTGATGAATACACAATCATTGTGGGAGACTTAAACACCCACTAAAAGCCATGGACACATCATCCAAACAGAAAATAAATAAGGAAACATCAGCTCTAAATGACATTTTACAGCAATTGGACATAATTGACATTTACAGGACATTTAATCCAGCAAAAAGAGATTATTCCTCCTTTTCTAGTGCACATGGAACATTCTCAAGGATAGACCACATGCTGGGACACAAAAGTAACCTAAACAAATTCAAGATCAAAATAATACCAAGTGTATTCTCAGAAGACAAAGCTTTGAAATCGGAGATGAACTGTAAAAGGAAAGCAGAAAAAACACATATACATGGAGATTATACAACAGTTTATTAAAAAAACTGCATAAAAGAACAATTAAAGATAGAGTTAAAAACTATATAGAAACTAATGACAATGAAAATGAAATCAGAATTATTGGGACACAGCAAAAGTGGTAATAAGAGGGAAATCTATATCACTACAAGCCTATCTTAAGAAACAAAGAAAAAGCACAAGCAAACACCTTAACATCCTATCTTAAAGAATTAGAAAAAGAAGAGCAGACAAAACCCAAAGTCAGCAGAAGGAAAGAAATAATAAAAATTAAAACAGAGCAAAACCAATTGCAAAACAGAAGGATGATAGAAAAAAACAATATTATGTAAAGCTGGTTCTTTGAGAAAGTCAACATAATTTACAAAGCCTTGACTAAACTAATCAAAGGACAAAAGAAAAGGACACAGATATCCAAAATTAGAAATGAAAGGGGAAAATTTACCACTGATACCCAGAAATACAAAGGATTATAAGAAAATATTATGAACGACTTTATGTCACTAAATTTAATAACCTAGAAGAAATGGACAAGTTTCTAGAAACTTATAGCACACCCAGACTGAACCAAGAACAACTGGATAATCTAAATAGACCATTAAATAGCGAAGACATTAAAATGACTATCTATAATCTCCCTAAAGGCAAAAGCCCTGGACTAGATGGTTTCACCAATGAGTTCAAAGAAGAATTAATGCCTATCCTCCTCAGACTCTTCCAAAAAATTGAAGAAGCAATACTTCCTAACTCATTTTAAGAGGCCAAAATTACCCTAATACCAAAGCCTGGCAAAGACACCACAAAGAAAGAAAACTATAGACCAATATCTCTGATGAACACAGATGCAAAAATCGTAAACAAACTATTAGCAAACAGAATACAACATCGCATTAAAAAGATCATACAACAAGATCAAGTGGGATTCAACCCGGGAGCACAAGGATGGTTCACCATATGAAAATCAATCAATGTGATACACCACATAAACAAAATCAAAGGTAAAGACCGTACGGTCATTTCAATTGATGCCAAAAAAGTTTTTGACAAGGTGCAACATCCATTTATGATCAAAACACTAAATAAAATAGGTATAGAAGGAAAGTATCTCAACATAATAAAGTATCTCAACATAATGAAAAGCCCTTGGCTAACATCATACTGAATGGGGAAAAGTTGAAACCTATTCCCATAAAATCAGGAACAAGACAGGGATGTCCCCTGTCACCACTGTTATTTAATATAGTACTGGAAGTTCTAGCCACAGCAATCAAGCAAGAGAAGGGAATCAAAGGTATCCAAATTGGGAAGGAAGAGGTCAAATTGTCACTATTTGCACATGATATGATCCTTTATATAAAGAATTCCAAAGATTCCACCAGGAAACTATTAGAAACAATTAACGAATATAGTAAAGTCACAGGGTACAAAATCAATGTACAAAAATCAACAGCATTCCAATATACAAACAACAAATCCACAGCAAAAGAAATGAGGGAGTCAATTCCTTTTGCTATCACAACAAAAACAATGAAATATCTGGGAATTAACTTAACAAAGAACATGACAGACTTGTACATGGAAAATTATAAAACATTTTTAAAGAAATTAGAACAGACTTTAAAAGGTGGAAAAATATCCCCTCTTCATGGATAGGAAAACTTAACATTGTTAAAATGGCCATTCTGCTCAAAGCAATCTACAGATTAATTGCAATACCCATCAAAATCCCACAATCATACTTTCAAGGAACCATAAAAGACCTCGAATTTCCAAAGCAATACTACATAAAAAGAATAAGGCTGGTGGCATTTCATTCCCTGACTTCAATTTATATTACAAAGCACCAGCAGTCAAAATAGCTTGGTTTTATATATTCTGCATATGAAAGAGTGGGTTAGGGAGAGGAGATAGGGGAGGGCGTGGGAGAGGTGGGAGGAGAAGATAAATATAAGGTGATGGAAAGAGAACTCAAAAAAATAATAATAATAATAATAAAATAAAATTTAAAAACACCAGCTTGGTATTGGCAGAAAAACAGAAATATAGACCAATGGAACACAACTGAAAACCCACAAATAAATCCACATATTTATGGACAAATAATTTTTGTTATATGAGTTAAAAACTCCCAGTGCTTCTTTAGTATGTGGTGCTGGGAAAACTGAAAAAACACATGCAAAATAATGAACCTCAGCTGTGAACTCTCTGAATATACAAAAATTAAATCAATGTGGATTAAAGACCTTCATATAAAACCTGCAACAATAAATTGTAAAGAAGTAAACATCGATGGTAAACTTATAGACCTAGGACTCAAGGAAGACATCATGAACCTCACCTCAAAGGGAAGGTAAGTAAAAGCAAAAATAAATGAATGGGACTATATCAAACGAAAAAGCTGCTGCACAGCAAAAGAAACCATCAACAAGGGAGTTCCCCAATGGTGTAGTGGCTTAAGGATTCAGTGTTGGAGGTGTGAGCGCTGTGGCCTGAGTTTGATTTCCAGTCAGGGAGCTACCCACATACCAAAAAGAAAAAAGAAAAAAAAAAAGAACAGAAACCATCAACAAAGCAAAGAGACAGCCAACTGAATGGGAGAAAATATTCGCAAATAACGCATCAGGTAAGGGTCTAATATCTAAAATATATAAAGAACTAATAAGACTTAACAACAACAACAACAAAAAAAAACAATTAAACAGTGGGCAGAAGCACTAAACGGATACTTCTTCCATGAAGAAATAGGAATAGTCAGGAGACAAATGAAAAAAAAAATGATCATCCTCATTAGCTATCAGGGAAATGCAAATCAAAACCACAATGAGGGAGAAGAAGCCAAGATGGCGACTGGAGAAGAGGTCCCTAAAACCTCGCCCAGAAAACACAATTGAATGGCCATCCAGGAGCCAAGAAAGAGGACCCTGAATGACAAAACGGCTGTGGAGAAATCCACAAATCGCAAGTAAACACCTGAAGGTTGGCGAGAAGAGAGTCAGAGAGAGGAAAGGGGGCAGAGACGGAGTACAACAGAACACAATCGCTGCTGACGATTCGGAGCTGCGCAGTTCAGGGGAGGAGAGAGACTGGGGAACTGGGCTTTGGAGCTGCATGCTGGGGACAGAGTTTGGGAGCCAGCCTCTGAAAATTGTGAGTGGTGCAAGAGCTGAAGGAGGACTCTGAACTGCAAAGATGACACCCCAGCACTAAGCCCCCTGGAAACCTACAGAGGGCTGCAGTTCCTGTTCCCAGCCCGCTGCAAAGGAGACCCTACAGTCTCAGACTAAGCGCACAGTTTTGGATTTATGGAGCGTGCACTTCCTCGCGCACCCCAGAGTTCTGAAAGCAGTGTGAGCCCGAAGACAGCCAGATGCTGAATCAGGGCTAGAAGAAAGACTGATTTGATAGCATTCAACCCAGTCAGAAGAAACAAGCCTGAGAACAGCTTCCGCAGCAAAGGGCAAAAGGCAGAGCCACCCTTGGAATGCCTTTTGTTGCCCTCTCCCCAGGATATATGCGAATAGCCTCCAAAGGCAGTAGGAGATCAGAAACAAAAACAAATAGCCCCCTCTCCGCCAAAACTTGACCCCCAGCGCCAGCTAGTGTCTGCTCTATAGGAAGACACAACAAAAGTAATAATCTGGGCACTGAACATAAAGCCTTCATGTCAAAGACGAAGAAGCCAGAGGACAGGATGAATTCCATCAAAACTAGAACTCCTCAGAAAGAACATGAAATTTACCCAGAAGACAGCTTGTTACAACTGGAAGGGTCTCATTTAAGTGACAGAGAATTTAAAGCTGCCATTCTAAAGGCTGTGAGAAAAATGAAAACCTATTGGCCGAACACCATAGCTGAGATAAATAATATAAAAAATTATATAAACGACATAAAAAAGGAACTCTGTGAACAAAAAGAACAATTTAACAAAGAAATTCAAAACATAAGAAAGATTGAGACGGAAATACGAGAAATAAATAATACCATAAAAGAAGTGAGAAATGAAATAACTGCCATAGGAAACAGGACCAACCAGATGGAGGAAAGAATTAGTGATACTGAAGATCAGAACATGGAAACAGCTCAGAAAGAGGAAGAGAGGGAATATAGAACCAAAAGGATTGAAAGAACTCTGTAAGAAATATCCGACTCCATGACACAAAACAACATCAGGATAATAAGAATAGAAGAGGTGGCAGAGCAATCTACAGAGAGCATACTCAAACAAATCATAGATGAGAACTTTCCAAACCTATGGAAAGATCTGGAAACCCAAGTCGAAGAAGAAAACAGGTCCCCCAGATACATGGACCCCAACAGATCTTCTCCAAGACACATGGTACTGGAGATGTCTAAAACTAAAGAAAAAGAGACAATTCTCAAGGCATCCAGGGAAAAAAGAACTATAACCTTTAGAGGAAAACCCATCAGGCTGGCATTAGATTTCTCAGCAGAAACTCTACAAGCCAGGAGAGAGTGGAATCCAATATTCAAAAATTTAAAAGAGAGAAACTTCCAGCCAAGAATAAATTATCCAGCAAAATTATCCTTCGGATATGAAGGTGGAATAAAGACTTTCTCAGACAAACAGAAACTGAGAGAATTTGCCAGCACGAGGCCAGCACTCCAGGAAATCCTCACATATCTATCATCACACTAAATGCTAATGGACTGAACTCACCAATAAAAAGACACAGAGTAGCAGCCTGGATTAAAAAACAGCATGCATCCATATGCTGCCTCCAAGAAACACACCTCAGCTATAAGGAAAACACAGACTCAGAGTGAAAGGATGGGATACAATACTCCAAGCAAACGGTAACCAGAGAAAAGCAGGAGTTGCCATACTGATATCTGATGAAATAAACTTCAAGTTAAAAAAGATAATAAAAGACAAAGATGGTCATTACATAATGATAAAAGGCACAACGCAATAACAAGAAGAGTTGACACTCATCAATATATATGCTCCCAACCAGGATGCACCAAAATACACAAAGAAACTACTAACAGACTTGAAAGGAGAAACTGATGAATACAAAATAATAGTGCGAGACTTAAACACCCCGCTAACAGCCATGAACAGATCATCCAAACAGAAAATAAATAAGCAAATACAGCTCTAAACGACACATTACAGCAATTGGACATCATTGACATTTACAGGACACTTCATCCAGCAAAAAGAGACTACACCTTCTTTTCTAGTTCACATGGAACATTCTCAAGAATAGACCATATGCTGGGACACAAAAGTAGACTCAGCAAATTCAAGAAGACTGAAATCGTACCAAGTGTATTCTCACACCACAAAGCTTTTAATTGGAGATCAACTGTAAAAGGAAAGCAGAAAAAACACATATACATGGAGATTAAACAACAGCTTATTAAAAAAGGACTGGATAAAAGAACGAATAAAAGATGAGATTAAAAAAATGTAGAGAGAGAAGACAAGATGGCGACTGGAGAGGAGGTTCCTAAAGCCTCTCCCAGAAAACACAATTGAACGGCCGACCAGGAGCCAAGAAAGCGGACCCTGAGTGACAAACCGGCTGCTGAGAAATCCACAAATCGCAAGTAAACCTGAAGGCTGGCGAGAAAGGGGCGAGTCGGGGAGAGGGAAGGGAGCAGAGA
>PVJL010008657.1:0-25921 GCA_004026885.1 Lyroderma lyra
GCGCTCGACCCGCTCCCCCCCGCCCGCGCGGTCTGCGGCGGGGCTGCCGTGAGGAGGGGGCGTGGGGCCGCGCTCGGCGCCGGCGGGGACCGGGACTCGGCGCTCGGCAGCCCGTTATTCGCCTGGCGACCACGCCCCCCGCCGGCCCGCCCTCGGACTCTCCCCGGCGGCGTCCAGCTCTCTTAGGGGCCGTGTCCCCCGCACCCCACCCGGCGGCCCCATTTGGCCCGCTGTGTGGCGTGAATCTTAGGAGGGATTTTTGAAGAAGGGGCTTCGTGGTCCCCAAACTCGACCCGAACGGCTGGTTCCTCCTGCATGGACTGTCCTCAGATAAACCCACAGTCCACGCCCTGCCCTCCAGCCAGGCGGACCTCACCGGCTCCCTTCCCCGCGTCGTCCCGGTTCACACTGTATCTTTGTTCCCGCGGTGCTGTGGGCAGGAGCTGCACGTATAGAATAAACAGCTCGGGAGCCCTTTGAGAAGTGCATGCTTGGGGAGGGGACCGTGAAGTCGGTTACCTTGTTCCCTGTCACCAGTGTCTGGGCTTAAAAAAAAAAAATAGCACCCCATACTTAATGTCCAAACTCCTAACAGTATTAGCATTTAATGATGGGGAGAAAATGGTAGGTGAAGTTCATACTTTGGGTGGTAAGTACTACTTGTATTTACAGTCTGTGTGAGCAGATTGTCGCTAGTACCCTAACCTGAATCTTTGTCAACATTTTAACAGTCCATCCTTAAAAGTGGATTTTTAAAGACAGGTTTTGAGTATTGGCTTCTCTACAATGAATTTTTTAAATTTTATACATTTCCTCTTTAAAAAAAGAAAAACTCAGAGAAAATAACAAAATCTGAGAAAGTACCATACAAGAAATGTTTGTAGAGAGTAGATGTATATAGTCACCAATATATAGGGTTTTCGAATGGAACTTCGAGAAAGCAAAGTATTTTCCTGGGCCTGTGGCAGGTTCCAACTTTCATTCATTTAGTCTAAGAGCCCAGGACTTAGAGACAGAAAATAAGCTTGCTCAGGGTAATCCTTGGACTTTTCTTCATTGTTAACATGACCAAATTACTGAAATGTGACACAATTTAACATGCCCGATTATGGGAGGTACAGCATCTCTGCAGTTGAATGGCTGTCACTCTTGTTTATTCTTTCGATATTACCACTTCTTTGCCCCTTGTGATTTATGTCAAAAACCCACCTTCCTGCAGACATGTCCTTAAGATATGATCCATGTCTAAAATTAAATACTCATCATGCAGTGAATACAGGATTCCGGCAGTGGTCTTGGAGAAAATACAAAACACACCAACCTGAATTCCCACCCAAAGAGGTTTTCCGCCAGACCATAAGCCACAGTTGCTGAGGTGTCACCAGATCCCCCAAATTCAACAACACCCCCATGATTCACAATGATTTCCATAAAGCACAAATCTGGCAAGGTACAGATGTTTAATTTTGTGACATACTTAATAATTTGAGTATTTTCTAACCTGCTTTCTCTTTATTTCTTCAAGACCAAAACCCGATGAAAAGAACCCCACTGTGCGATGGGAATTAAGTTTGCAAATGTTAAATGTTTTGTCCTCAAGTCCCCAGTTCCTAGCTGTCCCTCAGTTCCTAGGTCAATAGCGTCACCTGCAGACACAGTGGGAGAGTTTCCTTCATATTGAAGAGAGGATGATACCCTATACTCCATGAAGGCTGAGCCTGAAGGCTTTGAGCACTCAAGAAAGGAGATATGACCTAGATCATCAGTTCCCAAGTGGTGATAGGCATAACCCCAGGGGTACGTGCTGGGCTGTTCATGGGTACGTGAGAAATAATCAGTAATGGTGAAAAAACAAAGTAAAAAATGCAAAACGTTAGTTATGGAACAATAAATGTTAATTTTGAATCACTGTTCATGGAGACACTTCAGAGTTAGATCCCATTAGTGAATGATGATTGGTGAGGACGTGGCTACGAACCCTCCCCCAAATCGCTCTTCTGTCGATCATTAAGCACAGTTTCAGAACAATCCATTTGCAATGTTTCTAGAACTTCCCCAAACATGAATACATAGGTAGCCAGACTGATCAGTTTAGTTATTGATGGAGTAAAAGTGTGTTGTCTTTAATCATGATTCTTTTCAAGTGGTTTTTTTTTTTTTTACTTAATGTTTAAATACTTCATCATTATCAATATTTAACTGTTAAGAATATTGTAAAATTAAATCTGTGGTTTGTACCTTTACTGTAGTAATTTTTCTTTCCTAACTTATTACCTCATTTCCACTATTTTACATTAAGACAGGCACTGGACAAAAGTGTCAGTATTTAAAAACAGCTGTTTTAAAAACAAGGGGTACAATTTATAGAAATGGGTTTAAAAGGGGCACACAAGTGGGAAAAGGTTGGGAACCACTGTCCTAGGTGCAGTCCCCCCAGGAAAAGTGGAGGAATGCCAGGCCAGGGGAGGGTAGCAGGAGAGGAAATGAAGAGTTATATATAAAAGTGGGCCAGGGGCAACCAGAGCCTTTGCCCTGCAGAAAGGCAGGTGCAACCTGGGGTGGGGGACACTCCAGCAGAGTGGAAAAGAGCAGCTGGATGGTCAAGGTGAGGTAGATCTTCTGGGGAGGGGCCCAAAAGTGTCCCGGAGAGGGCCCCTGCGAAGGCCAGGATTGGGAGGCACAACTGTCCTAGATGGGGACCATAGCCATCAGTGACCATCAGAGGCCCATCAGTGGTAAACCCAGCATGGAAAGCAGCTTTGCCGGCCCCTGCATGGCCAATGTGGTAAGGAACCAGGGAGAAGGCCTCCTCCCCTACCCCAGTGTATACACATGCAGCCCCCCACCCCAGCCTGCGGAGTCTTCCTGTCCTTAGTTTATTTTTAAAGATGTCAGGTTGATCAGATTTCATAGGTATTCCCTCAGTAAACTGAGTAAGAACTTTCTCTGCATTTAGCCACCCAAGGCCCCCTCTCTGTTAAGTTGAGAGAGCCAGGGACCATTTTTCTCATTTATAAAAAGGAGTGTCCTTAACCATAATCAGATTTGTAAGGGAAACCGCACACTACCGAGTCATTCAATGGTGAAGACTCCTATCGGCACACACCCCACCTGAGACGGGGTCCGGGGCTGCATCGGGAACAGTCTTCCTTCTATACTGAGGACATCCCACCTGGACAAGCTGCGTCCCCACAGTTTCTTCATCTCTGACAGGGTCTTCCCACATCATCATGTTCAAAGGCCCTCCTCAGTGATGCTGGACCACTATTTAGAAGTGTGTTCCAACTTCCTTTCTGTTTTTGTGGCTGTGATTTTCTGTGACGTGTAATTCAAATTCATCTCCCCCAACGTCACTGAACACTCTCTCCCCTACTGCAGACTGTTCCCCCACATGTTCCCTTTCTTTCTGCAGCTAATACATTGAACGCCTGTTACAAGTATAACATTTCATATCATTTGCAGCAACTTCTTGGAAGCCCTTAGTAAATACTTCAATTGTTTGTTGGCAACAAGCCATGAGTAACTGACAGAGTTTCCTGTAGGGCTTCTTTAAAGACAACATAGCTCTCAAACGGGGGGGCCCTGCAAAAAAAAAGCAGTAATAATTTTTAAAACCTGCAGATGGGCCTCTTTTAAGAAACAGCAAATGCCAAAGAGGGAGTTCTAATAATCCATCCTTTCAGAAGGTTCTGTTCATTGCCTTCAAAGAAATAAATCGATGATGACCATTTTACTAAAATTACCACTTAATCTCTATAATCCAATAAATCTTTGCTTTATTTTTAATGCTGTTATTCAAGGTCCTCATTAGCTAATTAACTTTGCTGGATATTTCCTTTTATGTGCAGCATCTGCAGCCACATGCAGGAAACAGCAAGCGATTATCGCTTATGTTCTGGCTCCAGACACTGGATCTGACACTGGATGTGCAAGAATGTTCTCCAAGCTTCCTTGGTCTGCGGTTCAGCTCTGTCCATTCTTTCTGGCAGATACTGATCGGTCTGAATGTATTTCTCACACAGTAAGACAGAGGAAAAGAAGTTTAGCCCCCACTCTGCGTGGTGGCCGGAAGGGATGTAATCTTAAACTAGAAGACGTTGGCTGCCACCAGCACAGAACCATCAGGAAACAGCCTGAATGTTCTCTGGGAGATAACCTCACTGCAGAGGCCAGGCACCGTCTGCTTCTAGCCGAAGACTTCATCCTTATGTAGTAGAGAAGTTTCCCTTTCCTGCCTGTTGCCAAGAAATGCCATTAATCTTGAGGCCGGTGTCAGAGTTTCCACAGCTGGAAAGTTTGCACAAAGACAAAACTTCCATCCCACAGGCAGAAAGAGGGTGCCCCCTTCTCAGAACTGGGCGCTGGTTACCAGCATTGCTACCACCTGAGAACTACATACGGTGGTGCTCACGCCTGGACGCATCATGGAAACGCTCCAGATGTGCAGCTCAAACTCTCTTTGTTTGACTGGAGGCCTCATGATGCATAAAACTCTTGGGGGGAAAATATCAAGCGGCAGCAGCAGGTTTAAGCTATGAACTAAGGCAGCTTTACAAACACACAAGGTAGAATGCAAGAAGCAGCAGACATTGACACCATAAAACCCTCTAAATAAGGGGTCACCAACCCCCAGGCCATGGACCACTATCAGTCTGTGGCCTGTTAGGAACTGGGCCACACAGCAGGAGGTAAGCAGCAGGCAAGTAAGCGAAGCTTCATCCGTATTTACAGCTGCTCCCCATGGCTTGCATTACCACCTGAGCTCAGCCTCCTGTCAGATGAGCTGCAGCCTTAGATTCTCATAGGAACGTGAACCGTATTGTGAACTGCACATGTGAGGAATCTAGGTTGTGCACTCCTTGTGAGAATGCAGTGCCTGATGACCTGAGGTGGAGCTGAGGCGGTGATGCCAGCACTGGGAGTGGCTGCAAATACAGGTTAACATCAGCAGAGAGGTTTGACTGCACAGAGACCATCATAAATCAGTTGCATGCAACTCACATCAAAACCCTATCAGTGAGTGGCAGGTGACAAGCTGCATGTGGTGGCAGGCTTTAGAGTGGCAAGTGAGTTATATAATTATTATATATTACAATGTAATAATAATACTAGAAACAAAGTGCACAATAAATGTAATGCACTTTAATCATCCCAAAACATCCTCCCTACCCCCAGTCCATGGAATAATTGTCTTCTATGCAACTGGTGCCTGGTGCCAAAGAGGTTGAAGACCACTGCTCTCTAAATGACCCCAGTTCGTTGCTGCTATTTCACCCATCCTGTTGTTCTGCTCTTGTGCCCATGTGGGGTCGTAATCACCTTTGTTACCCACCTGATGGGTGTGGTAAGGGCGGTTATCCAGACCTGGTAGCCGGGACTCTGCAGGAGCTTAAAATAGTAATGATGCGATGACATACTTTGCTGGGGAGCCGGGAGCGAGGGTCTCAAGCTTGCTGGGGGAGTAACTTTGAAGGCAATTTTATGAAAACTGAAAATTACAAATGCATTGACTTTTGACCCAGTAATGCCACTTCTGCAATTTTTTTCTCCATTCTTACCAGTACAAAATGACCCTTGGACAAAGTGATTCTTTGTCGCATTGTTTGTCGTAGTGAAAGATTAGGTCCAAGTATCTTTTTGTAAGAGGAATGGAGAAATAAATAATGGTGCATCCATCAAAGAATGAAATACTCTCAGATGTAAAACAGATCAAGACACTCTCTCCTGAGCCGGAAAGAGGACCATGTGTGCAAAACAGAGTGAGAATTTTGCTGGTGTTTTTCTAACAAAATATTAGAAGGATTCACAATAAAAGTGAAACCTATGGGAGGCTGGTTGAAAGCAAAGATGTGAGCAAGATTTCCCAATGGATACTTTTAAAATGCCGTCTGGTTTTTTATTACGTGATTGTATGATGTGTTCTTCCAAAAAAAGTAACCAATTTCCCGCAAGTTGAAGCCTTAAGATGATGTGAGCAGAGTATTTGTTACTAAGACCATAGATTCTTCTTGAGAGCTTACATGGTGTGACTACTCTTGTTTAACAGAAGTGGAAACTGAGGCCAGGCGAGAGGAAAGCAGCTAGCCACATGGTGAGTGCCGTCAGCAGCCATTTGATCAGCACCCCAGCCCAGAATGCCTCCAGTGCTAAGAATCCCCCAAATATTTTCTTTCACGTTTCCCCTCTCATCCCTTAGTGACTGGTTGAAAGGAACATTTCAGAGAACAAATTGAACTTGGCCTTTCCAGAAAATTTCCTTAATATATCATTGCAAGCGGGCCTCCAGCATGGAGCTACTCAGAGCCCTCTCAAACCATCAAAATGCCTAAACTTCTTAAAAATTGATTTCTCCTCCTGCTTTATACTTGCTTCTCCCCATACTTCATTCTAGGAGCTTCCAAAGTCTTAAGACCTCACACCAGAGTTTATGGGCCAACATTTTCTTAGACTGTGACAATGACGCCCTCTTGTGGTTTGTAGCTTAACTTACAGAGAATCATCAAATATTTTCTTTTCTGCTTATTAGTAACCTATTTCTAAATACTTTCCCAGCATTCTCTAAATTGGCATCAAGGTCCTGAACTAGCGGGTGACACTGCAAAATGAGAGAAGTTGAACAGAAAACGGTCAGCTAGAGGCTACTCCCAAAATCTTGACACTGAGAGACCGAGGGATTTGGGACAAGAGTCTGTAGGTTTAGCAAGAGCCCCAAGTGACTCTGATGCTGAAACAGGTCTGAGAGTCACGGATCCCTGCTCTCAGATGGGCAGTGGGTCAGCTTCCCCCAACAAATGGAAACTATCAGCCAGTGCAATCTGACTGTAGATGGTCGTCCAGATTCCTCGCCCAGCCTCACACGCTACTGCTGCGGAGGTAACACTGGATGGCGGCCTAAGGCCCTCTGGCCGAAGTTCAAGGTCCAAGTATTTTCTTTGCAATTCTCTGCAAAACGCCATCTTTAATCCGTTTGGACTTCCTCTAGTGGTCAGTGGCAAAGTCATCCTCACACAGTGTTTGCCTTGGTTGTGTCACCAGGAAAGGCCCCAGTCACTGCCCACACCTGAATTCAGAGAGCACTGTGAAAATGTGACCTCCCACCCGGCCAACGGAAGTCTCCACGATAACGTGCTTTCAGTTATCACAAACCGGAAGTGGCCTTCAGATGCATTGGCCCGGCTATTCAGCTGCTGCCCACACAAGGTTTAACAGGAGGAAATTATATTTAACTGGTATAATTTGTTTTCTTCTCTACATTTCCTGGCTTTCGTGACATTTTCCAATAAATGTTTTATTTGGTTAAACCAGAAACGAATATTTGTGCCATTGCAAAATATATTTTATTTTTAAATAGTAGTAATAAAGCCCACTGCTTTAGTTTATGTCAGAACGTCAGGGTGAACGTCAGAAGCAAGGGTGAGAACTGTGTTGCTTAGGCTCAGACGTGAAACTGCCCATGTCACTTGTCTGGAGCATATTTTAGGCCCAAAGCACCTCGGCTTCATCCCTTTGTCAAGAGGGACGTGATGTCAAGAGGGCAAAACTGACAGAGGCTCAAAGATTGCACAGACAGCTTTGATCCCACACCAGAGTGAACTTTCTGTCACCAGGGTCCAGCCAGGGGACAGAAAACTCACCAGATGCACTGAACAGACAGCGTTTTTAAAAAAGTTTTATTAACAACAAACTGCAAATGTTTCAAATGTACGACCTGATACGTTGTGGTGTATGTGAAACCACCGCTGCTCTGGTCTGAATGTGTGTCCCCCCCCAGTTCATATGCTGAAATCCCATCCCCGAAAAGTGATGTTATTAGAGGTGGGGTTTTGAGGGGTTGATTAATTCATGAGGATGGAGCCCTCATGAATGGGATTAATGCCCTAATAAAAGCCACCCCAGAAAAGAGGCTTGCTCTCCTTCTGTGGCGTGAGGACACGAGAAGGTTCGCAGCCTTGGCAGATCCCAGATGCAGACAATTGTCCTGCAGTCCTGAGAGGCCAGAAAAATGCTGTTCAGCCCCTCAGACATCTCTTACAAATTCCCCAGGACAGACATGGCGCCGTGGGCTTCGTAGACCTTTCTGTGTTCCCACACCTTCTTCTCAGATCTTGGCCTATTACTTTCATGATTTATAAAAAAATTAAATCTTGCATAGCTTTTTAATGTCAATTTTAGAACTGGCCTGACTTATTGGATCTGCCATTACAAGAATGCACTTAAGAAATGGGAGAGGGTGACCTAGAGAATTGCTATTGCAAGACTCTAGTCTGAGGCACCTATCCTGCAGCTGGCTGTCACAGCAGCGAACGTCAGTTGTGGGACACGTGCAACACAATTTTGATTTGCACTAATAATAGCCAAGCAAGTCCGAGAAGATTGTAAGTGGTTGGAAATATATTTTTCAAATAAATATCTTTACTGATAAAGAGTCAAGCTCTTAAAATTTGTGAACGGGTTTAAAATACTGTTTTGGGTTCTTAGTTACTGAATGTGATCAGCTTGTGAATGTTCATTGAGCTGTACTGTTATAATATGCATTTTGCTGTATGTATTTTTAGATGTCAATAAAATGTTTAGAAACCCAAAATGTCTATTTTATTGGAATGAGTCATGTAGGCACATGGGATACAATTTAAAAGGTAGAAAGGGGTGGAAATTTAGTTCTTTCTTCTTGCTCCAGAGGTTATCCTCTGCACATCCAGGGGTGTGTGTGTGTGTGTCTGTGTCGGGCGGGTTGTGTATATACATCATCCCCGCTTTGAACTTGATGTCAGTATCCTTACACATTGTGCTGCAGTCCCAGAGTTCATCTAGCCACTTAGTATTCTCGTGTGGGAATGTTTTGTACTCTGTGTAAGAATATTAGATGTAGCAAACTTTTGTATTATGTGCGTACAAATATTCTTTTACACTGCTTTTGTGTGCGTGTATTTTAGAATAAATTTCTAGAAGGGGAAATACTGAGTTATGCATATGTGCATTTAAGACTCTGATGGACACATGTAAATTGTTTTCTTTAGAAGTGGTACTTATTTATACGTGTCTATCTACAATGTGTGCAATCTCAGTGTCTGAGTTCCCCACACCCTTGCCAATATGTTATTCGCCTTCTTTTTTTAAATATTTGCCAGCTTTATAGGCCCCCCAAAGTGTGTGGGGGGGGACGTATTTCATTGTACTCCTTTTATAATACGTGAGGTTGAATATCTTATGTTTAGAAACCATTTAAATTTTCCTTTCCATGAAGCTTGCTATGTGTTAGTCCATTTTTCTATTGATTCATTAGCCTTTTTTATATTGATTTGTGGTTTGCAACATTCTTTGCCTATTTGTTTAACTTCGTGGTTGCTCTGGCCAGGCAGAAATGTCATTCTTACGTGGTCATATTTATCATTTTGTCCTTAGACATAATGATTCCTTAGTATAAAGATGCTGATTCTTACAAAATTACTTTAAAAAAGATGAATGCAAACCTAGTAAAAATGGCAATGGCATTTTTTTAAAGGGTAAACTATACATATTTATTAATTCTAATTCGCGAGTCTCAATTGGACAGTCTTGGAACTAAGCCATCTAAGGTAAGAATGAAAGGTGAGAGAAAGCATAAAGGAATTCCAAGTTGGCAGGGTGTGACTGGGTGGAATCTAGGTGCCCGGCCAAGCGCAAAACCCCCTTGCTTCTGAAACTGTCTGTGAGAACCGGATCTGTGCACAAAGGTTCTGGCTAGGCGCGAACCTTGGTTCCGACCACCTGTCCAGGTTAGTAGTTCATTTGTTGGCTTTCTGCACCTGTGCGAGCCTCCAGGACCAGTCTGATCAGGCTCGGTGTGGGGGGGTCTCGAGGGTGCGGGCGCGGAGGTCAGTTACCTTCTGACAAGCAAAACCCAAAAACCTAGGGAAAAAGAACTGTTAGGATCTGATTTCCGTGTTAAGGCCCGGTTTTGATTATAGAATAAAAACGACTCGTCCGCTGCTGTCCCCTAAGGACTTGCACGGTTTCGGTTTTACGGTCCCCACCTGGCTGCAGAGAAGTCCTCCCGGGAGCCCGGAACCGCTCGTGCGGCTCTGGGGAGTCGCGTGGGGAGTCTGCCCCTTCCCGGCAGCCACCCGAAAAACAAGTATTTCCAAGTCCCCCTTCTGCTGCCAGGGTCGCGCAACGCCGGCCGGGAGCTCCAAGGTGGACGCCCCGGACTGTGCCCGACTCCGTCCGCCTGCTCCGAGGTGGCCCGGGACCGGAACGAAGCTGGGCATCCGGATAGCCAGCCGGCAGTGCGCCCTCGCCGGCCCGCAATCCGGATCCGGCCCGCTGACGTTCGCGCCGGTTGCCAGGCGCCCTCTGGTGGCCACTTTTAGGTCGTTTCCGAGCACAGGGGTGATCGGTAAGGGAGGGGATGTGGCCGCTGTGACCTCGGGTCGAAACCAGGCTCCTCCCGCCACATTCGGGGTCGGCGTTTCATTGCGTCCTCCCAGGCTTGTACCCTCAGGGTCGGGGGGGTAGGGGGGCGGGTGACCACTGCCGCAACTGAGGGTCAGGGGCCGCCTGTAGGGATCGGGGTCTACCAGCACTGGGCAGGGGCCGCTGTGAGGGAAAAGGTGTCCCTTGTCCGGACACCAGCTAGCTCCGGAGGGTGGGACCAGCCCTGCCTGCGGGGAGCTCTGGGGAGGGCGGCCGCAAGCGTTCCGTCGTCGGGGGCGGGGGGCCTTCCATGGGATTTTTTTCTAACTCTCCCTCAGAGACTTGGATGTCCCAGGCCGGCCGCCTGACTCCCAGCCCTTCCCACCATGCCCAGAGGGTCACCAGATGGCTCCGGGAGCTCCAAGGGGGCAGTGACAAAGTGCTGGTGCTGGGGGGCCGGCGGCTGGACTGTGGTTCCAGGAGGCCTCCGTAACCTGACTCAGCCCCACGGGCACGCTAAATGTTTTCTGTCCGAAATTGGTATTCTCCTCCCCCAGCTAAGCGGCCACTCTCTGGTCATTGTGGTAGAAGAGGACAGATGGCTCTCCGGGCATGCAGGCCCATGACCCGCTGCCTGGCTCTGCCTGTTTCCTGCCGGGTCTGTGCCCCCAGCTCCCTGTGGTTTTCTGACTGGAATCCGCAATGTCCTCCAGTCAAAACTTAAAATGTTTCCAGACTCAAATACTTCGTCTCCGAATATTCCAACCTATCGGTATGTAATTACACTGTTCATGTGTCCTGTTTTCCTTCCTCCCTCAACTCTTCCCTAAGCCCAGGCTGTATTTTTTCCTTTATCTACATCAGGAGATGACCACAGAGTATTTCACACATATCAGATACTCAATACATGTTGACTAATAAGTGAGACACTCCAGAGTACTTTTTCCAGCAATTGCCACTAGTCAGGCTAATTTTCTTCCTTCTCATCATCTAGACTCAACAGCAGGGACCAGCAAACTACAGCACACAGGCCAAACCCAGCCCATGAGCTAGACCCTTGTTTTTAAATGCTTTCAACAATGTTTTTAAAATGTAAAAACCAAAGAGTATCTGCCACCTGCAAGTCTAAACTGTTTCCTATCTGGCCCTTTGTAACAGTCCCCCGACAGAGCCACTGGACAAGAATGTAACCGGTAAGTCGCGGTGCCACCTGGTTGGTCCCCGAGGCACCTCTAGACAAGGTGTTTCTTTACCCTATTGATTCAGCGACTCAACTCCAAGCTCCGGGGACCTGTGGATAAACCCCACAGAGTGGGCCAGCTCTGGAACTCATCACATTTGCCCACGCTTCGCCAGGCTCCCTGCGGGTGAGGCGTGAAGGAGCAGGGCGACCTGTGACAGGAGGAGGTTCTGAATGACCAGTCACTTAGTGTTTGCTAGACACTTCAAGTTCATAAAGAAATGTCCTTGAATTTACTCAATAAAGATGCTAAAAATGTTCTCTGCAATTTTTTTTTAATATTTACAGTTATTTTTTACAAAGTTCTGTACATGAAAGTAAATATACAGAAACAACCCCATCAACTGTCTGCTTCAGTAATCCTCGCTGGTGGGCTCACCATTTACAAGGAAGACATCATTCGTCGCAACCTGTCACAGAGACTGCCCTACCAGCAAGGACTTCTAACATGAAGGATTGCTATGAGGTCTCTCTTACTAAGATCGCCAGTCACCAGGAGGCCTTAGTCACTGGCTTCAGTGAGGTGTGACCACCTGCCTCTAACTGGCTAGTGGCAGTGTCTGCACCCCAAGCCAACTTCAACCCTTAAAGATGCAGGTATAGTCAAGAACAGAAATTAACCCCACGTCCTCTTGGCAAGTCACTGTGAAAAGCGTGCGTAAGGCAATTGAATGGAGGGTTAAGGGTTCATCTTGCTAATGCCCAAAGTGACACTAGCAGGAGTCTTAGCCTCATCCACCCGACGAGGGGCCTCTGCGTCCAGGTCTCCAGGAGCAGGCCCCGCCTCCTTCACCAGACAGAGGGTTGTAACCTGTGGAAGAGGGGAGAGAGGCAGGAGACAGTGCTGGAACATTCCAGACACTTAACTTTGAGCCTGATATGCAAATCACAGCCAAGATACAGTTTCTACTCTCACGCACATGCTCATGAAGCATTCAACCACCATGTGAAAAAAATACACTGTGATCGCAGGCTGACTTGACTTTCTGGTAGGGATAAAGGAAGCCTTCAGCTCCTTGGTCTCAACTCCCCAAAACACAGAAAAAAATGCCCCCAAACGCTCCCAACATGGCTGGATAGAAGTATGTGAAGATTTCTACTACTTCTACATGTTAATGTCTACGTTCAATAGGACTGTTCAGGCTACAGAAATACACATTGAAGATCAAAACAAAACGGAACCTGCTGCTCCACCAGTTGGAACTGGAGAGGCTACATGCCCGGACATCCGGCAACCAGGCGGAGGGCCCAGGCTCCAGTGCCAGCAAGGCCTTAAGCGAGGTGACTTCGCTCCTTCTCGCTATGGGATCGCTGGGCAATAACTCCCTGGGCCTCAGTTTCCTTATGTGTCAAACCAGGCTAGTCAGAGCACCCAGCTCCAGACTGCTGGGAACACAGAGAAGCCATGCACATAGCACATCTTGCGTTCCACTTTTCTCCTACATACCGTATTTTGCTGTGTATAATGTGCATTTTTTTGCCCAAATTTGTGAGGGAAAATTAAGGATGCGTATTATATGTGGGTAGTACTAATTTCTTATCTAGATAAATGTTTTTAATTCTTTTTTTATGCTTATGAGTTAAAATTGTAACTCGTATAATCAATAAAGATATCCATATGCAAAATAATACCCTGGAATATGATACTCATTTTTTAATTTAATTTGTTCTTATAGTGTGTAATTATTAGTTACATAAAATTTATTGTACCATAGTATGCTAGAAAATGCTACAATTTCTTTTATAATACAAAACACAAGTACCTAAATAAAAACAAATAGAAATTTGAATTTAAAAATTTAAATGAAAGACTTTTTCCCTGAAAGTCTGGACCAAAAACATAGGGGCACATTATACAGAGGAGTGTATTATACACAGCAAAATACGGTATAACCTGTTTGCTCTGAAAAAGCTTTCCAGCAAGAGAGAGTTTTAAAACATTTTTTTTTCAGACACATCAAGCCCCTAAGGCAAGGCAGCTTAGGGTTCCTGATGCGAAGGGGGTCAGAGCTCAGCCCTACAGGTCGACCTGCCCTGGAGCCATGCTTGTCCCCCTACGGTCCCCTGAGACACAAACTTCCATCCCTCTGCAGTGCCTCCTTGCGGAAAAGCCCTGCCCTCTAGAAGAGCAGGCCTTCGGCCCCCAATGGATTCCTACTCGGCCATCCAGTCCCTCCACCCACCCCTGCGTTGGGATTGACGCAGCACTACCAGCAGAGCATGAGGACTGCTGCTTGTCCCTGTGTGTGACAAGGCTTCCTGTGTCCCCGACATCGGAGCCCCTGGCCCACTGGGCACCAGGGCTCGGGAGAAGGGAGCTCCCAGACGCTGCAGGTCACTTTGCCTCCGCCTGTTAGTCAATCCTTACGATCCTAAACTCAGGAATCTCGTTTGTGAAAGGTGAGCGGGCTCTGTGAGTGCTCCGAAGGCTTTCACATTGGTACTCACCACCACCCCGCAAAGGCTTTTTGTCAGGCTTGCGTTTCGGGATGGCTGATGACGTGGAAGGACCCAGGCTGTCTTCGTCCTGCTTGAACACACACAGGATTAAGGACATTGTACTTGACAAGTCCTCGCCCACCTAAAACACGCCCGAGGTCAGCAGCCTCTCCTCACCTGAGGCGTTCGGGCATGTCCCTTGTAACTTCTTCCTTCTTGCATGCTCTCCCACATTTCAATCTTCTGTCTCCTTTTTTCTTCTTCAAGCTAAGAAAGCACCACACAGAATGAATGGAGAAGCCGCCGTCCGTCTCAAAAGAAAATATGAACCTGGGCCATTTTTAATTCAAATGTCCTTCCACACCACCGCTGCCCTGCATTTTCCTCAGGTAATAAAATCAGTATTTAGGGATATGAAATTCATTCCCAAATAGGACCTGCTGTTTTATATGCTATTAAAGAAAGCGGATGTGTCACGGAGAGAGAACTCGGTGCTGGGAACTCGCCGAGAGAGGGACATTTCAGAGGACACGGGCGAATTGTGCCCTGGAGCCAGTTAGTGAGTGGGTGCGGCTGGCAGGCCTGCTATGTCACTAGCTGGCTATGTCACTGAGGAATCCACTTTACCCGGCTGCTTCTCAGGTGGTGAGGAGCCAATGAGAGCAGATGAGAAAGATAAGTACTAAGAAAATGTAAGGGCCAACTAATGTCAGCAGAAAGTCAGGCCCGATGGCGAGCACCTGAGTGAGGCCATAATCACGGGGAGCGGGTCCCCACGCGGGAGGGAAACAGTGCACTGACCCCCACCTCTGCCTCTGCTTTCTACTCCCCGACGAGCAGCGTGCCCACTGGCAACCGAGTCCCACAACCTACACGCACACAAAGGTCACAAACCTCTCACTCCCAGTGGAAACCAGACCCAGCTGCAGCTCATTCTGGTTCCGATTACAAGGAAGATGCCTTAGAGAGCACAGATCCAGAAAATTTCCCCATGGCTTTCCAGGTCTGTCCCTGCTAAACCCAAATCCCTGGCCCATCGAGCATCGGGGGTCAAAGAGGAAACCATCTCCTGCCCTGAAGGTGTGTCACTCTCCTAGCTAACATGGGGAATGACAGAATGGAACACAGCTGACACACCCTGGGGCCATGAACAAGAGAGCCGACTTAAAACTGGGAGGCAGGCCCACCTCAGTTTGTTATTGTTGTTTCTGTAGGTACAGGAGGCAGAAGCGCATATGCTATGACAATTTAACAACAGAACACAAACTTCTGTCCCTTTTCTAACGTTAGGAGGCTCACACTACAATTTTAAAAAGCGATCTTTTAAAAAAATTTTTTTAGTGCCATTGGCAAACTGAATAAATAATCAAGGTATTACACAAAATTCAAGACTCTGAAGTCATTGGTTCTGACATGTAGAAGGAAGTCAACTTACTCTATGGTTCTAGAAACAAAACAATAATAAATGAATGGCTGGAAATCAGCAAAGAAAAAAAAAAAAAGAACTGCTCAAAACCAGCACGGATGGGAGTTCTGGTAAGATGGTGAAGTAGGTAAACACTGTGCCAGCCTCCTCCCGGGATCACATCAAACAGAGCAGTCCCCGGAGCACCACCCGAGGACCAGTGAACAGAAGCCCTATTACAGAGGACACACAGAAGCAGCCTCGCCAGACTGGCGGGAGCGGTGGGGATGTGGAATGGACTGGTTCCATATCTATGCAAGCTGGCTGAGAATTGGGACGGACATCTCAGCTGCAGGGGTCGCCCAAGAGGAGCGAGAGATCCCACCTCACTGGTTTCCCCACCCTAGAGCACCAATGCCTGTGAGGAGCCCCCACAACACTGGGCTGTGAAAATCAGCAGGGATCACCCAGACGCTCCCCTAACTGGCCTGCGCAGTGACACACTTGCTCACGGGCACTCTCTCGGCTCCACCAGAGATGCACAGGGACATAGTAAGTTGTATGGCTTCAGGGAGAGGGCTAGAGGAACAGCCATTATTGTCCCTGTGTTGAGACCTCCCGTCACACTGCCGAATCTCAACTGCATTACCCTGGTAACTTCCTGGTCATCAAAACAGCGTGGTTCTGGCAGAAAAACAGACACAGATCAATGGAATAGAATGGGGAGCCCAGAAATAAAACCCTGCCTATGTGGTCAATCAATGGGCAACAAAGGAAGCTAGACTAAACAATGGGATGAAGACGGTCCATTCAATAAATGGTGTTGGGAAAGAGGATAGATACATGCAAAAAATGGAACTACTTTTACACCATATATAAGAGTAAACTCAAAATGGATTAGAGACTTTTTGTAAGATTCCAAACCATAAAACTCCTAGAAGCAAAAAAACATAAGCAGTAAATTCTTTGACATTGTTCTTAGCAACATTTTTTTGGATCTATCTCCTCGGGTAAGGGAAACAGGAAAAAATAAATGGGACTACATCAACCTAAAGTTTTTGCATAGTAAAGGAAGCTATCAACAAAATGAAAAGACAACCTACTGAATGAGAGAAGATATTCACTAATAATACAGCTGATAAGAAGTTAATATTCAAAACTTATAAAGAACCCATACAGCTTAACAGAAAGAACAAACAAACAAAACCACAAACAATCCAATAAAAAATGGGCAGAGGACCTGAATGGACATTTTTCCAAAAAAGAAACATAAATGGTCACCGGGAACATGAAAAGATGCTCAATGTCACTAATCATCAGAGAAATGCAAATAAAAACCACCTCACACCTGTGAGAATGGCCATCCTCAATAAATCAACAAACAGCAAGTGCCGGAGAGGATGTGGGAAAAAGGGAACCCTCGTGCACTGCTGGGACTGCAAATGGGTGCAGCCACTGTGGAAATCAGTGTGGAAGTTCCTCAAACAATTAAAAACAGAACTACCTTATACCCCAGCAATTCCACTTCTGGGTATTTATCCAAAGAAATCCGAAACACTAATGTGAAGATTATGCATCCCTGTGTTCACTGCAGTACTGTTCCCAATAGCCAAGATATGGAAGCAACCTAGGTGCTCAATGATAGGTGATTAGACAAGGAAGATGTGGGAATGCATACAATGGAATATCACTCAGACAAGAAAACAAATAAAGTCTCACCATCTGTGACAACATGGATGGATACCATGGTACTATAGAGGGTTTTACGCTAAGTGACATAAGTAAAAAGGAGAAGACAAGGACCATTATGATCTCACTTAGAGGTAGAATCTACAGAACAAGAGTGAACAAACAGAACAGAAACAGATTCACTGATACAGAGAACAAACTGATGGTTCCCAGATGGGTGGGGGTTGAGGAGATGGATGGAAAAGGTGAAGGGATTAAGAAGTACAAATTGGTAGTTACAAAAATGTCACAGAAATATAAAGTACAGCATAGAGAATATATTTAATAATACGGTAATAATATATATGGTGTCAGATGGGTACCAGACTAATTGGGGGATCACTTCATGAAGTATATAAATGTCTAACCACTACGCTGTATGCCTGAAATTGATATATTGAATGTCAACTGTAATTTAAAAAAATTTAAATTTTAAAAAATGGCACATATGTATACTACACTGCCATTTCTATGAAAAAAGATCTATGCACATTTATATGTGGATAAACTATTCCTGGAAAAACACCTGAAAAAGCTTAACGCGGAGCACTCGGGCAGCAGCGGGTGGGGGAGCAGGAGGGCAGAGGCTTCCTGTTCACCGTACACATTTGTACAGCGTGAACTTTTTTACCTCACACCATTTTACAAGTTAAGTAAGTGACAGGCGTGTGCTAGTACACTTCAGGTTACTGCAAGTTGGGCAACCAGCTGAACATGGAGAAAGGTGGTCAAGACAGGGATGAAGAAAGTAGCTGTGGCTTGTTCTGTCCTCTCCTTCCGGGCTCCAGGCAAGCTGGAGACCAGCAGTGTTTAGGGTGACCAGGAAGAAACAACCAAAGCCACCAGGAAGTGGTAGAAGGAAAGACACATGACCTTGGAAACACCAGAGCCACATGCAAGACCAACAGGACGACCAACTTGTCTGGTGCCTTGGAGCTAGCAGAGGTGTCTTTGTGAGGGGATGGAGACAGGCCCAGAAGTATATGGACTGTACCCGGATGCGGAGCCCACACATCCGTTCAGCTACACAGACTGGGTCCAGCCTGGTGGGGGAGCATCCCCCTGTGAGAGCAGCACCATCCACGTGGCTGCTCGCACACTCCCAGCAGTCACCGTTGTTCTCTCTCCCCTCCTACTAACCCCCAACCAGACCATGAGCCTTTAAAAGAATCTTTCAAACCTCTGACACTGGATGGAGCCCATCACCGCCCAGTCCTGGCTCCCCTTCAACCCGCTGAGAAGGACCTGACCAAGCCAGGCTGTGTGAGACACAGAGCTTGAAACAGACCACGGAGCAAGAAGCCAACTGTGGACTGCGTCTGGTGGCACGACGCCTGGACACACACAGTTTTGTTGGGTAAAACACTGCTATGAGGGAACCACTAAGAAGCAAAAACATAAAAAACACATTTCTTTAGGAGTATTTCCCCCTAAGTAATTGCACAAGGAAAGCATGCTGACCAATACTAAGCTAAGTGGAAATGATTCCACCACAATGAGTTGTTCCCAGGACCTACCCTAGTGCATGCATGCCTGTGCACGTGCATGTGCACGCACATGCACAATTTTTACTAAGCCTCAAACTACAATTTCTTAAAACCACATATTCAAACTAAAACCAGTTCATACCTGTCTCCGTTTTTCCTTATGCTTTTCAGCTTGTGCGTTTAATTCTTCTTGCATTTTTAAACGAGCAGCTGCCAAAGCCTCTTGTCGTTTTACCACGAGGTCAGGTTCTAAAATGACGGAAAATTTTGAGCTAAAGCACCTTGTATAACAAAGATGGGAACTCTTGAGAGTCCATATTATTAGGAGCAAACAAGACTACAAATGTAAGACAATGAAAAAACATGTTTTTACACAAGTGATTCTACCCTTCTGCAGCTACTTGCCTGCTTTCGGGGCAAGGGGCTGTCCCACAGCCACAGCTCTTAGCCCTAGTTAAATATCATAGCCCCAAAAACCTGTTAGAAACACATCTGTGGGGTCCCTCAGCAATCCCAATTCACAAAGTCTGGGGTCACCCCTGTGACTGAAATGTAAGGGGTCTGATGGGCACACTGAGATTGCATTCCACAATCTGGATACACCCAACACCGGGCTATAGGTTGAACAGAATTCTGAAGACAACCAAGAAAAGATAAAAGTTTTCTGATCAGTAACCGTCCGTTAATTAGTCCAGATCTATACCGGACAAAGGTAAAGATCCTTAGGAATTTTATCTTTGTTCTACAGAAAAGAAAGCAAATCCCTCCAGCTGGCGTTAATAGAACTGAGCATCCCACCTTTACCTATGTTTTACCTGGTTTATAAAACAAAGCAAAATGATGTAAATTATAGAAATATACCATAAAAGTCTCAATCCACTGATCGATTCGGGTCACCATGTTAGGACCCCTGAGGGGCAACCACACAGTGGTGTCACTAATTTTCTAAGGAAGGAAAAATGAGAACTTATATATTCACATCAGCACCATTCGAAGTACAGGTGACCATCATTGCCTAGTTAGTAGTGGAAAAAGGCCACTTTGATCACGACAAAACGGGGGCCGAACTGCTGTGATCAAAACAGCACAAGGCAGGGCGGGTGTGTGTGCATGTGTGTGTATGTAGTGGTAGAGATGCCTGGAACTTTATCTTTAAAAACAAAACAAAACTATAGTTCCATTTTATAGACTGAATTTCAGTAACATTCTTAACTGTTGGGTCATTCTTAGAATAAAACCAGTCAAGTAGTTTTTTAACCTAATCTGTCTAACAAAATCAAACAAGAGGACAACCCAACAGCTTTCACTGCACATTTGCTTTTGGAAGTGCTTCACATAACCAGTCCTCTCGATGTGCCCATCCTACCGTCCATCACCTTCTCTATCTACTCCTCAGCTGTCACCACTTCGGTAATGGGGATGGCTGTAGCAGGTGATGGAAGCTGTCACCTGACATCATTGTCATGCGCTTCAGAAATCCTGCCCCTTATGCAAAATGTACAGTTGTACTGTGTGGTTTACTGTTGGATATACAGCCAACAATCACAAACACTGAGGGAATGGCAAGACCACAGAGTTTCAGGGGAGAGGAGAGCCAAATCTGAGTGAAGGAATTTTCTACATCTTTCCACTAATGACTAGTTTTGCTACTTTTGCATGATGACATTTGCTTTCCTCCCCAACCTCAGTAACCATGGTGACCCAAATGAATGGGGATCTGTATTTGTTTAATTATGTTCCTAGTCTTAAAGCACTTAACATTTGTTTGGGACATGTCCTTAAAAACTTACGCTTCTAACTAGTGAAAAGTCCACCGTTTCTGAGGGAATGACTTTTTGAAGCAACCAAGTGCCAAGTGAAATGAGTTCTGATGAGGAAGTTAGTTGTGAAAATCCAAGCACAGTGAATATGAACTCGGGCTGTGTTTCTTATCACTCACGAAGGTCCTAGGGAAAACTCAAAGGTCAGTCGGCTGACCCCCAACTATGGAGAAGCCGTGAAGTTTTCACTGGAATCCACCATGTAAATGAAAAACGTTCAACAAGATATGCAGTCGAACATGATATGCAACCTGCACACCACCAGGCAAGTTTTCCATCTCATTACAATCTCTGGACATTCACCAAAATTAATCCCAGAAATATAAAATCGTTTTTCCTCCCACACAGACTAGAATTGTGTATTTCTCCATCTTAACGAGACTGATTTTTAAACACGAAGAGAAACAGGTGTAAAGCCACTGCCTTTATCTGGTAACAGGTACTGACCCACAGTAGCCGCAGCTCGGTCCTGCTGCCTCTGCCTCAAAGCCCTCAGCCGGTTGGAGAGCTTCTGGAAGACCACGTAGAGAAGGATACAGGTGAAGACGATGTACCAGCCATAGGTGGCCAGCAGGGAGCCCACTGAAACACGAAAGCAATTTTCAAGAAACTAAGTGACACTACTACTGAATTCTCCATACACTGCAACACAGACAACGTAAGCACAGCTTTCCACCCTCAAAACTTCCTGGTCTAGCCGAGAAAGTAGCCTAAGTACTAAGGCAGTTAAATATAAGCGAGAAGCGCAACAATTCGAGGATCACTGAGGAGGGACTTCCCAACCCTTGCGGGGGTCAGGGGGGCAAGTCCGGAGGATAGAGGGATCTGGCTGCCGGGTTTTGAGGGATAAAAAGGTTATTTGACTCTTCAGGAGGGCAAAGGCCTTTGGGATCTCCGAAACACACACAAAGGGGTGGCCGTGAAGTGTGGATGGGGGTGCATAGGTGCGTGTGCAGCCCAGGCCTGGAGGCAAACGCCAACGGCCCCGCGATCGCAGTAACCGCGACCCGGAAGGGCTTGCGTGGCACAAATAGAAGAGTCGCGCAAACAATGGCCCGACAGCGCCGCCCAGGGAAGTGCGGCTCCAAGAGGGCCTCGGCGCGGCCGCGGGCCCGCAGCCCAGACCTGCGTGCGGTGCCTGCACCGGCTGCCGGCGAGGCCTCCCCAGGGCCGCGCAACGCAGGACCACCCACCGAACATGGCGGCGCGACCCCGCTGCCCCACAGCTTGTGGCGACTCACCGGTGACGTGTAGGAAGCGCAGCCCCTCGTTCTCCAGGGCCGGCCGCGCGGACAGATGCTCCGCGTCCCCTTCCATGGTCGCCGGCACTCGGCCAGGACTAGCCGCGTCAGCTTGAGCCTGCGCAGTCCGGCCCGCCTCTACGCTTACGTGGCGCTCCGGGGGCGGTGCTTTGGCGGCCCAGCCCTGATGCTCATCCTATCGCAGTGAGAGGTGGCCGGGGAGGCGTGGCTGGGGCGGGACGAGCCGGGACAGGGGCGTGAGCAGAGCCGGGGGCTGGCCGGGCACTGGGGAGGTGTAAGTCTCCTTGCTGCCCTGGGTGAGGCCGCCTGACTGACCTCCTTGTCTATTGACTGGATGTTTACTTTTGTGCTGAAGTGGGCAGCCTCCTCCTGGGGTTACCTGCCACACATCCTCAGGGCTCTCCTCCCCTCCAGAATCAAAACCCTTCATCGCTGTGGCTCCAACACATACTGAATTATACTGTGTCACAAGATATTAGCAGTTATTTATAATGGAGCCTTGTTACCTCTGCCTGCAATGCCCTCCTCCACCCTCTTCCATTTCTCACCTGTCACCACGTCTGAGGCCTACCTCAACTCTCCGATTATATTTGAAATTTACATGGGAGGATTTTTTGGAAAAGGTTTCGAAGTGAACGTACCCTCAAAAGTTAATTGACAATTAGAAACGTAATTGCTGAAGAGAAACCCATAGGCGCAAAATGGGGTCACTTGGGCTAAAGCCCATGATACCAAACTGAGATTTAATACCTAAATTAAATCTGTTTTAACCTCCCCCAGAAACGGCTTCAGCAGCAGAAATTGCTGATCAACACCAGAAAGGTAATGTACACAATCCCTCTCCATCCTCGCCATAGAAAGAGGCAATCTGCATGATAAAAACCTTTGCCTCTTCCTTCCCCCCAAAAGATGCACCCCTAAAAGTAATCCTGTCCTAACAGCTTCCTGGCCCCACCTTTCTTCCTTTAAAACCTTCCATTTTGTACAACCCCTGTGAGCGCCCTTAGTTGACAGATGGGATACTGCCCAACTCACGAATAAAGCCGATTGTATCCTCACATTTACTGGGCTGAATTTTCTTTTTTAAGGCCTCATCTTGTTTTCCTCTCACTTATAAAAGATGAACTATCACTCACTGCTTTGAGGCGCTTTCTTGTTTGTTGTAGCATCTTGCAGGAACTCATTATGCTGAAACGATGATTACTTGGGATTACAGTTGCAATCTTTTGTGTGGGAGCAGCTTTAAATATGCCTTGTATGTTTATTTAAAATGGCTCTGAACAGGACACCCTCATAGCAGGGGCACTCATGCTCACACCCACACTCAGCTGCGACAATGGAGACACACCAGTTACCTGACTGCACCTCTTTGGGATGCGGGAGGAAACTGAGTACCTGGAGAAACCTGCACAGATGTGGAAGAACATGCCAGCTCCACACACAGGGGCCCAGGCCAACAATCAATTTTTTCTCGTCAATGTTGTAAAGAATCCACGTCCAACGGAGCAGTGGTGTTCGAGGACCTGCTGTGCTTGGTATGGCTATGGAGGAAGATCCTACATTGCAAAGGTTTGCTGTTTTGGGTTTCAAAGCACACCAAAGAATGAACCTGCACGTCATAAAAATGCCAAAACGCTGCATCTGGTTTAATGAGGGGAAAGAGGTTGCCACCTTGTTTACCCATCCTGCCCTGTAATCAGGAAGATGGAGTACGTATAAGATTTAGTTTCTATCATTTAAAAATAGTGAATACTTCCCGTTACTCAGGACTTTATGATATAAAATAGAAACCAGCACAACACTCATGAAAACAATGCACATTTTAAACATACAAAAGAACAAAGTATCTTTGCATATGACATTGTGCGCTGTATGCAGCATGTCTGTGTACACGTATGTACACACAGTATAATGATGAATGGCATATTCAACTGAAATGCAACAGATTTTGAATTATTAGACTGCATGGTCAATGGCCTCTTTTCTCAGTTCCTAGCACATTGCTGTTCTTGTGTCACCTCACCTAGCTTGTCTAGAACCACAAAGTTCTTTTCAGCAAACACTCACTCAATAAAGCTGCTCAGGTGTTATTTTTAAAAACAGGACAAAGGTAGTACCCAGAATTCCCTGTCACTGACCACACAGACTAAGGGTTGGCCCCCATCTGTCACGCGCTGCAACCAGATCGTCGCCATAGCCTCAGGGTGGAAGGAGTGTATTTCCCCATCCTTTGACTTTGGACTTGGCCAGGTGGCTTGCTCTGGTTAATGCCAAGTAGGCAGAAGTAACAGTGTGTCAATAAGGAGTGTAGGCCCAAAAAGCCTTTAGTGTCATCTTAGGCCATTGCTCAATTCGCTGACTTGTCCAAGGAGAACACATATGTAACCCAAGCCACCTGTTAACCCACAGGCCTGTAGTGAAAAGCCAAGCCAGCTGTGCAAATAGACAGTGGGTGTCACTGAACCCCAAGTCTGGGGTGGATTTTAGGCACTCACCTCCAGCACCTGGTTTTTAGAGTGGCCTAAGTCAGCCAGAACAGGGTGTGAGGAGACCCACCTCACCCTGCCCACTGGGCAACCAGAACCCTCCATGACTGTAGGGACACACTGCTCCTCTGCTTGGGTTCCCTCAGCTAACAAGTTTTCCACCCCCTCTAATTTTCAAACCAGAAATTCACTACTCACCTGATGTTTGTATGCAGGTTAATTACATTAAGTTTAGGGGATGCTGGTTCCTGTGAAGCCCTAACAAATGCCTGGCTGCCTGCAATGAAACTCGTTACTCTTTTTGCAGAAAAAAATGCACCTGAGATTACAGATTCTTACTGACCATCTCAAGTTTTATTACGAATTTAAAAATCTAAACATTCTATAGAAGACTGGGCTGGCTACAGAGAAAGGATGCCCTCCTGCATCTCCCCCTCAAACACACCCGCATGCCTCCTTGCACACCCCCAATGACACGCACCTTGGCAGCACAGTGAGTGTCCTTTATTCTTACTATTTGTAGAAAACTGGCACTTAGATTTCAAAACTTGTATTACAGAATTGCCAGCGCAGTTTCAAGCATTCCAACAATGCTCATGAACTTGTCTTGGCTGACACAAATGAGGCCGTTATTCCGTGTTCAAAAAGCAGGATCTGTCTCAAGCGGGCGTGTCACACATCCTGTGGATCCCTGGGCTGCACAGCTCAGGACCCATTTGTGACTGTATCCTCTTCCATCTCTTCTTCATCGTCATCGGTGGGGCCTGAGAAAAACACAAAGCGGGAGTTACGGCCAATTTAGAGAGCGGGCTCACTCAGGCTGAGGGCCTCTGCGGTGAGGCTGTCATGCACCAGACCCGGATGCATCACAAACCCCAGACCTGGTGGCAGTTGTGCCCCCGGGAGCTCAGTCTGGAGATCATCGCCTTTGGCAGGTAATGGAAGGGACAGTCAGGTCCTAAACGAAAGGGTTACCAAGGTGCTTTCTAAAGTCGAACTCACTGCCCACCATCCCAATATGTCCCCACTCCATCACACAGCACATACGCTTGCTCCCGTGCCTGCACTCTGCTCACCAGGCCTCTTTCATTCAAGGGTGCCAGACTCCCGTCCCCCAGCATGCCCTTCTGCCTTTGTCTAGCTTGGTGGTTCTCAAACATTTCGGTTTTCAGACCCAAAGAGATTTTGTTAGATTACAATTATCAATTAGAAAGTAAGATTATTTTAAAAACCAGTAATTATTAAAATAATTCCATTACATGTGCATGTTTATATTTTTATAAAAACTAATGATATTTTCCCAATGACAGTATTTGGGGAGAAGGGTGGCATGTTTGATATTTGTGTCTATCTCTGATGTCCGATGAACAGTCATCAGCTGGCTGCATGTGCTGGCTTCATCAGTCCACCAGTTCCAGTATGAAGTCTGGATTGAAGGGGACACAGACAATCAGCCTCGCACAGACACGTAGTCAGAAAAGGGAGGGGACTCCTACTAGCCTGGGCAGACAGTGTGGGCCTTCTTCTCTGACACTGTGCCAACACTTGACAAAGCAGTGGTTTCTTAAGGGTTAGTTTGCAATGCAGTCAGAAACCACTGCAGACAACCATCCATCCGACAATGGTGCCAGTCGTGCTTCCTGCCAACCCTATCCTGTCACC
>PVJL010008657.1:26021-64798 GCA_004026885.1 Lyroderma lyra
GGGGGGGGGGGGGGGGGGGGGGGGGGGGGGGATTAGTTTGGAAGCACGAAGCTGGCACACGCGTTCCTGACCTGATCTACGCTCTCTGCCGGGGATCTGACCAGACTGCAGCAGGCCCTTGAGTCGCTCCACTTCAGCCAGAGTTGACGCGTTTGCGATGGCGTTCTGGAGGACAGAAGACAGGGAGATAGAGTGTCAATATCATCTAAGTGTCAACTACCTAGACACACTTGCAGGAACTCACAGAAACATTCTGAACTGGAACATTAAATAGTTTTGTGTCAGGGGAAGAATTTTACTGGCATGCTGAGATCAATCCAACACCAAATGATAGCCTCCAAAGTTGTTAACGAGATGCAGACCCTCTTACAATAAACTGATTGGTGCACGGGGCCTAAAAGTTTAGCAAACTGAATTACCTATTCAGATTATATTACCGGATAATCCAGAAGGCATATCATATAAAATTAGGATTTCTCACTGATCATCAGGCAAAATCTTTAGATAGCACATTTTTAAAAGTAAAAAGTAAGCAAATACTGAGACAACACACAAAGGTCACTAACTGTAAGGATAAATACATCTGGGACAATGAGGATGATCAGAGCCCCTCCACTTCGAGGTTCACGTAATTAATTCAAGTCAAAGTTTGGGCAGATGACAACGTTAAGCCAGTTCTTCCTTACACAGAAAAATAGCTGGATTCTAACAACTGTGGGGGGAACTCTGCACTGCTTGGAACTTGGTTTATGACAGTTTTGTGTCCTAATGCTATGGCAGCCCCATCCAGCCTAACAAGTCATACCTTGATTGCTTCCACGTCCCCTGGAGATGGGCCGCCTTTCTTCTTGTCAGGCGGCAAGCCAGCACCTGGACTGAAACTTGGGGGGAAGGAAGAACAGAAGTGTCAACTCCAGACTTCCGGAAACTGCTTCTCTTTTACTTTCAAAAGCTTTTGAAAGTAATTCAACCAGTGTAGTATCTTATCTTTGTTAACAAACTGATACAAGAAACTCTCCTTCAGAAACACCACCCAGGTCATCTCCCTGTCGAGAAAGCAGGAAGTGTATAGTTTCACACGGAGGCTGAGTACTGAGATAGCTGCCCTGCTAACCTGGTAGAAATCTCACGTGATGTATGGGCCACGGATGGCCATGGACTGTCATCACACATGTTTAACACTGGATTAGTCACAGGTGTTTTGTTTCACTTTACAGGAGGCAAACTGCCCGACAGAGAGTGTTTCTGAAGGGGAGGCGGAGTGAAGTTGGAGACCGTGTCTTACGTTTTGCTTCTCCTGGCAATATCCTTTGCAAGCTGTGCACCCCGTTTGCCCTTGAACATTTTCTCTGCTTCCTGACGCTCCTACAGCGACACCACACATAGAGTTAATGGAAATAGGAATACCACACGCATTGAGATGCATTCCTCAGCAAACATGGACGAAACCTCTCCTGAAACACGCGGGGTTGGCAAAAATACCGGATCGCCAATTTCAAATGAAAAGGAGACACAGCGGTCTGGCCTTCTATGAGGAGGCCCCATGAAGAAAGACCCGCTCCTGGTTTCAAGGAGGGGCTGCCAAGGAACTCAGGTTTACAAGGGAAAAAAAAAAAAAAAATAGAACTCCCAAAAAAGGGAAAGTCATTCTAACAATTAAAGCTGCTGAAAATGAAGCATCTTAAGTGCCCCCCAGGGAATAGCCTGTGGTTGGCGGTGCTCACTGGGGCTCTGAGTGACCAACACGACCCAAGGCAGCGTTAACTCGAAGCCCACCATAAACTCTGCTGTGCAAAACAAATCTGACTTCCCATTTTCTTTCCCACATTTTTTATTAGAAACCAATGGCACAACTCATTAGGCAATTAAAAGAAATCAGTAACCAAAGAATAAAGAAAAATGCACATGTCTATGATGATGACCAACAGGGTGCTACTTACTTTTAGTTTCACCTTCTGGAAATCCAGCACTCGGACTTGGGGAACTTTGTAAATGACATACAGTCTATAATGCTTCTTGTTTGTTACAGGGTTTCTCAGAATACTACAAGACAAGGAACAAGAGAATGCCAATCTTGTTCACACACAGTAGTCAAGAGGTCTGTTTTAATAAAATCCAGTGAGTCCGCAAATTAAGGAAAAGTTCACTGTTCTTCAGTGTCTTAACAACTTAAGTAACATTAGGGAAATTTTAATAAAGCACTGGGTCCAAAGAAAATATTTTCAACATTCGTTTTTTAAAAGGTACTTTTTACTAACTGATATTTCAAGGTTAAGGCTGATATTTAAAGGCCCTCACTGTTGCCACCACAAATAACTTTCATACCTTAGATAAGTCAGTGACTTGAGAGATGCCAAAGGATCCAGATCGCCCTGTAAAGTAACAGCCATAGGTAAGAACAAAGGTAGCACCCCCAATCTTAATACTTAGAAATGGGGGATGCCTTTGGATTAAGGACTCATCTTTTAGTTATTTTTTTACTGCTCCAGCACTTAACACAATACCAGCACATCACAGATGCTTCGTAAGTTTCTACTGAATGAACATCAAATTTATTCACCAGTTCTATGGAACCAACTGGTGAATAAATTTGAGTTCCTTAAACTTAAAATCTTGGCCATAACAGCTTCTGTCTCAGGAGCAGATGATGTCTGGATGGGTTTTTAAAAAAACCCATCTGAATACATAACAAGTTTGGGGAGGGGTTGAAGAGTTTAAAGATGCTGTACTGTTTACGAGGGTAAATCTATTCATTAACTTTCAATTTTAATAAATACATAGTTTTAATTCCAACTATGCTGAGTAGGGATAGAGTCTATTTAATAATTTATTTCTGAATGATGAGAAGGAAAAATGGAATGAACAAAAAAATGGAGCAGAAGAGAGTAAGCAGCAATTAAGGAGAGAAAAGGAAATGCAGAATGGGTGGGACATTTAAGCTCTAGAAAAGAGAAGACAGACTCAAGGTACTAGTAATTTCATTAAATGTAAACAGACTGAATACTTCATTTAAAAGACAGACTTCAGATTAGATTTTTAAAATCCTATCATATGCTATTTCTAACAGACAATACAAGCTACAGAAATACTGAAAGTAAATTTTGACCAGGAAAAGATTTATCCTACAAATACTAACTGAAAGAAAGCTTGTTTTGGTATCTTATGGCAGATAACACAGACAGCAAGGTAAAAAAAAAAATTAATAAGAAATAAAGAAGGTCACCATACAATGACAAAAAGGTTTACCAGGAAGATATGAACAATTCAAAATTTATATATCATATATAACATCAAGATATATCAAACTAAAATGGACAGAACTACAGGGAGACAGGCAAATCCATCATCATGTGAGGATATTAACAGACCTCTTTCAGCAACTGACAGGGCAGACTCAGCATTCATCTCTGCCAAATATTTTCAATAAATTACAACATCCATAAAAATACAAAGCCCCTGGCACGCCGCACGTTCCCCATGCGCTTTGGGCTGACTACTTCACATATTCTAGAAAGGCCATGGCCTTGGACCACTGCTTTCTGAGTCCTGGAGTCACATACTCCTCTGGGGATCTGAAGAAAGCTACAGACCTAGTCCACTTGAAAAGGGACAATCAGGGAAATTGGGAAGTGGGGTAAAGAAATAACAACCCTAGATTAAGTATACTATGCAGACTTAAACATTCAGCGCTCCAGTGAAAAATTTAGGTTAAAAACAAGCACAGTACGATCTTGATTTTGTTAAAAATTATACACACAGAGCAGAAAATTGAAAAGCAGAAAAGGACATAGGTCAAAATAATCACATCCAAATAGAGAAAATAAGATTTGCCCCTTATCTCACAGGAAAACTAATTCTAAGTAGACTGCTGATCTAAAAGTGAAGAATAAAAGAACTGTCCAGCACATCACATATGTAGTTGAACATTTTCTAGTAACCACATTAAAATAGGAAAAAAACCCCAGGTGAAACTAATTTTAATAATACATATTTAACATAATATCCAACATATTATCATTTTAACATCAACATAACAAAAACATTGATAGTTTATCAGGAGTGTCCAATCTTTTGGCTTTCCTGGGCCACATAAAGAATTGTCTTGGGGCCACACATAACATACACTAACACTAATAATAGCAGATAAGCTAAAAAAAAAAGGTCCCCAAAATATCTCATTATATTTTAAGAAAGTTTACAAATTTGTTTGGGGCTGCATTCAAAGCCATCCTGGGCTGCATGCAGCCCGCGGGTTGGACGAGCTTGGTCTACAACCTTTTTATTGTAAGGGAGTCTTCGAAAGCTGGCGTGTATCTTACAGTCACAGTATATCTGGGCTCGGAGCAGACACTGTGGCCGGTGGCTACCATTTTGGACACTGTGATTTTAGAAAAGAACGGTGGGTTTCTTTATGACCCAGGGGGAGGGGAAGCTTAACAGAACATCAAAAGCACTAGCAGCAACAACAAAGGATGAATCATTTGGATGACACTTAAATGAGAAGATTCCTGATGAAGCTACCCTAAGAGAGTCAAAAGGCAAGCTATAGAGTGGGAAAAGGTGCTGGCAACATATACTTGAAACCGAAAAAGGCCCAGAACTTGAACTGAAAAAAAGATGATGGAAAAAAATGAGATAATTTCCTGGATTTTCTAAACTTTCTGTAAGAGACATGTAGCTCCTTTAACTCCTCCGTCCAAATACATTTTCCCTGGGTGAGAAAGGTGAAGGGATTAAGAAGCACAAAGTAGCAGTTAAAAAACACTCCCTGGGATGTAAAGTACAGCTTAGGGAGTCTAGTCAACAATATTGTAATAAGAATGTGCAGGGTCAGGAGGTGCTAGATTTATTGGGGGATCACTTCATAAAGTATATAAATGTCTAACCACTATGCTGTGCACCTGAAACAAATATAAAATAATACTGGATGTCAACTTTAATTTTTAAAAAATACTCACAAAGATATACAGAACAGCATTGGGAATATAGTCAATAATATTCTAATAACTGTGTACAGTGTCAGATGGGCACTAGACTTATTGAAGTTATCATTTTGTGAAGTGTATAAATGTCTAATCATGTTGTTTAGCACACCTGAAATTAAAACAAACCAACAAAAAACAACCAAATCCATTTCCCCCACTAACTTACCAGTTCCACAAGACTGTTGTTGGTGAGGATGAGTTCTGTCAGACAAGGCAGAGCCTGGTCTAGCCCCTCACCTATGCGGCTAAAATAACAACAGAAAGACACTTAGTGAAAGAGAAAACCAAGTCAGTGAACAATTATACCAAAGTCCTTGCTCAGAGAGTTTCAGACTTCAAAGTGGGAAGAACCTTAGAGAGCTTTCTTGCAACACCCTGTGACAGAAGGGATACCAGGCACACAGAGGAACCCTTGCCTGAGGTCACAGGGTTAGGGACAGAAGTGGGATGAGTCCAGAGCCCACGCCTCCCGAAAGCTGCCAGGGGCTCTTTCCACTGTGGCACTGTCACACGAAACCTGAGAAAAGGGAAAAGTCCGTGTAGGATGAACGACTTGGCTCACTTCCTGGTTTCTGTACGGCAGCACAGAAATCCGAGTGATTTGCAATCACGGTTCAGATCCATGGTTACCTCTCAGAAATACGCTTATTTCAAAAAAAAAAAAAAAAAAAAAAAAAAAAAAAAAAAAAAAAAAAAAAAAAAAAAAAAAAGCAGCTTCCCATCCAGACCTTCTTAAAGCCACTGTCTATAGACCTCCAATAACTTTTCTCTGGTTTACAGAGATAAGAGGGTCAAAAAAAAAGCTGAATTTCAATAAGTAATATTTTAAAAATCTGTTGTAAAGAAAAAATGGCATAGAATACAAGGTCGAAAGAAATGCTCGGTCAAAAATATAACTACTAAACTTCATGTATCTTTTTAAGATGATCACTCTAATAATTACAACTCCTATTTTAGAAGAAAGCCAAAAAACATGTACAAAGTCAAATATTTTTAACTTAAGTTAGAAACCTACCAGGGCTATACAAATACACAAGATCTCTGAGTAGATGCAAAAAGTCTAGTCTAATGCCAAGTTAAGCTATGATCTGTACGGGAAAACTACATCTCACTTCTTTCAAGAAGAAATATGAGGGTTTTGGTAGGAGGTTCTACAATCTCTTCAGGGTACTCCGCACCATTTACTCTAGGGAAAAGAATTCCTTTCCACTAGCAGACACTCACCATATTCTATTGTTGTTCACCAGCAATGTTTTCAGTCTTCGCAACAAAGGAAAGCCATCCAGTTTCCTGATTTCATTGTCAGAAAAATCAATAGCATCAAACTGGTCTAAGGTCGCGCCCAGATTTTCAATGACAGGAATTTTATACCCTGTAAAGTGGAGGGGAAAAAACCCACACAAGTATTAATATAATTGCAAGGTACCCTAAAACATGAGCAGTATTGCATGGTAATCTGGCTCAAAACCTTCATTCATTCAGAAAGCGTTTAGCACCTATGCCTTGCCAAACACTGCAAGGTCACAGTCCCAGCAGCCAGGAAGCTTACTGTTTAGCTTCATGAAGATGGTGATGTCAAAAGAACAAGGGCAATGAGGATACTTAGTAATAGCAACAGTGGTAGCTAACATTTCTAAGAGTGTTTTTGCAAGGTGTCTCATACTGGTCTGAGCAAGGCCCCAGAGCTAGTTAAGTAGCAAACCAGGAACTGACACTGTGAGCTGCTTATAACCAATGTCCAAACCTTCTCCATACGTAGCAGACAACAGTTCTCTTTTGCCTTCCTACAGGCCAGATTCATAGAACTCGTCAGGATATCCTCATGATACCACGACAGTTCCTCCCTACTTCATCTTGAGTTCCAATCCAGCGTTGAAGGTCAGTGGTTTACACACAAAGGTAAAACACTCTATGAACCATTCACTCAAATTCAAACTGACTTGTCTAATATGGGCTTGCAAAGAAATGAACCCAGCCAAGGTTAAAGGACACAGTTCGGAGCTGTAAGGGCCACATCAAATGGGCATCCTCAACACTCCCTGCACTTCTGACTTAGAGATGGCAGAGGTCAGCCTGGGCCAAGACAGCGAAAGTGGTCAGTTACTCCTGAATCAAATCTTTTTCTAAGAAACTTAATTTCAGTGGAACAAAATTACTGGGCTTTGTCAGCGAAAAGTCCAAGCAGAAAGCAGATCCTGCAGCTTGTCTGCTCCTGACACCTTGTGGTCCCCGCGGGAGCAAATCTCAGGCCAACGCTGTCTCATCCCCAGGGAAGTTACCCTTCACGTCCTTCCCAGAGTCACCTTGTTATGCTGATTAAACAGCTGGAAATTCAACCTCCTGCCAAGCCTTACTAAGGTTGAAATAGTACAGAAATGTGAATAGTTCAGGAGCTTTCACCACTTACATATGGCACCTCTGTTTTTGTAAAAAGGGAAATACCAGACAACTGCAGCTAATAAGAAGGAAATGCTTGGGAAATAATCGCTTTTGTCCCCGGGCTTCGTAACGTCCCCCACCGATTAAGGATCATTAGTATGTATCCTACCTACACTCTCACGACATCACTTTAACGTATTCACTGAGACCAACCACTCGCCCTGCACCAGAATTACAACCGCTCACTAAATTTCCCGGGCCTCAGATCAGACGGAGAAACCGTCCAACCGAGGCCTAACCGAGGCCCGCGGATACGGACCAGGAAGCCGTCGCGTCGGCCACGTGTGTGAGTAGGTCACAGAGACCGAGGTCGGGACTAGGGAATAGTCATTTGCAACACCGGTTAGACTCAGGCGGGGCGGTCCCGGTGCAGCCCGCCGGGGTTGGGGCCTAGAATGCAGGTTTGCGCGGCCGAGCCTCCAGCCCTCCGCACACGCGGCGAGGCGCGGAACAGAGGCGGGACGCGGGGATGGACCGCTCTCCCCACCCCGGACTCACCCCGGAGGTCCAGCTCGCGGTCCCGCACGGCGTTAGTGTACTGCGCCGCCTGCTCGATCAGCTCCGCCGTCAGCTTCACCATCCTGCTGCCTTCGGTGCCCGGTGCGCGATCCGCCGCCGGTCTCCCGCGGCACAGAACTCCCGGCCTGCCCCACGCCCGCCGCCAGGCAGCACCAGTCGCACGTCGCGCGCGCGCGCAGCTCGTCCTCCAGGCCGAAGCAATCGAAGACCACGCCCCCGACCTCGTTCTCTCCGGAGGTCCTGGCGCGCGTTGAGGTCGTCTCGGGTTTTGGTTGCTTTCCTGGGGACGTATCTAGACTGGAATCTGGAGGGCCTCCGATTCCAGACATTTGTGTCCACAAGTTAAGCAAAATGGGAAAATACCCGAGTGGAACATTGTCACATGCGTCAGTGCACCTTGAGGTGAATGTGGCTTCACCCCTGGTATTCAGTGAGGGGTCCTGGGCTTTGCCACTCCCACCCCCTTCCCCCCATTCCCGGGCATGCTACGTGAGAACCGTGAGACCCGGGGCTGCATCACCTGCTCTTAGCAAGGTCGCAGGGTAAGGACCGCCCTACCTCCCAGCACGTTCGATTGACTTTGTGGTTAGGCCTGTGGCCTCTAGAGAGTGAAGCATGGCACATAGAAAATTTTGCACATCAAAAGTCTGCAGAGTGACCAATGACCACAGTGAACACAACAGCGTAGCTGTCTGCCTTGGCGCGGAAAAGGAACACTGTTCTGAAAGTGTCTGCTCTGAGAATGAGTTTTATTTTTTCCTTTACAATTTTTATACTAGTTCTTCCTTTTTTGCCCTGTGGCATTGGCTGGGATCTTCAATACAGTGGACAGTGGTGATAGTGGACATCCTCTAGCAGGTGTGGATTCATAGCCAACGGGGAAGAAAACCTAATCAAATGATCAAAGTTAATATCACCAGTAATGGAACAAGTCAAAACCATGTGTCACCATGAACACGGCATTACTTCTATGGCATTCCTGTTAAAGACACACAACCTGAATTGAAATATGAGGAAACCTCAGACAAACATACCGAGGGGTAGCCTGCAGATAACTAGCCTGTAGTCCTTAAAAGGTTCAAGGTCATGAAAGTCAAGGAAAGACTGAGGAACTGTTCTAGACTGAAGATTAGAGAGACATGATGACTAGATGCAAAGAGTGATCTAAACTGGACCATTTTGCTAAAGGCATTCCTGGGACAGTTGGCAAAACTTGAATGTTGTCAGAATAGATGAAAGTAATACAGGGCCCAGCACAAATAACGCCCCCTTTTATGACCTGGTAATCTATGCCAAATCTTTTATTACAAAATCATAAGCAAGTAATTCTGTAACATAACAATATCACGCTCAAACACACTTTAGGTGACACATTTAGGTGAAATGTTCAAATTGCTGTCTATCTTGTGTAAGAAATTCATGTACAGGGTCCAGTGGTACTTCTGCCATTACTGCCATATATTACTGAGAATTTCCTAATTTTTCTGGTAGTTGTGTAGGAGAAGGTCCTTGTTCACAGGAAATAGCCTCTAAGTATTTGGGGGTGGAGGACACATAATAGGATATATTGGTATTTTACTTTCAGATTGTTCAGGAAAACACTTCTTTGTACCGTACTTGCAACTTTCCTGTAATTTTGCTTTCTGATTGTTCCAAAATAAAAATTAATTCAAACTTCACTTAATTCCACAGAGGACCACCAGGTGGAGCTCTTACACCAAAGAGCTGGTTTTACTTGACTGCTAGATTAAGAAGGGTTTATTTCTTTACTTTAAAACAGAAGTTTGTATGGGTTTCTGTTGCTTCAGCACATGAATAGGGAGATAAATCAAACTAGAAGCAGTGTTATTAATTTTAGGGTATCTCTATGAAGTTCAGAACAAATTTTCTTTTTTGATTTCATTTCTTTTGAGGTTTTTCAACCTCAGCACAGTTCACATTTTGGGGCTGGGTAGTTCTCTGTTGTGGGGGCTGTCCTGAGCACTCCAGCATTTTAGCCACATCCCTGGCCTTAACTCACTAGATGTCAGTACATTTCTCTAGTTGTGACCTCAAAATATCTCCAGACATTGCCAAATGTCCCTGGGGAGACAAAAATCACTCCCCACTGAGAACCAGAGTTTTGGGCAACGGAGTGTCTCCTGCTCTGGACACTTGGGCTCAACAAGGAGCCTAGGAGGTATCTGATCACTCTTAGTGTTGCTGATACATACTGAGGGGAGCTCTGGGTGGTGGGAACTGAACACCAGGCAT
Source organism: Lyroderma lyra (assembly GCA_004026885.1). NCBI lineage: Eukaryota > Metazoa > Chordata > Mammalia > Chiroptera > Megadermatidae > Lyroderma > Lyroderma lyra. The sequence continues at coordinate 36,218 of PVJL010008657.1, forward strand.
GAGATGAGTGCTTGGTATTGTACCACCAAGGGGTGCTGTGCTGTGCACAGACAAGCCACAGAGCCTGGGGGTCAGGAAAGACCTTAGACAACCAGCCAGGAAGGATGAGGCCTATGTTCAAGCTTGTCCCTGGGGTCACAGCTGAGGGGACCAGGTGAACACCGATGAAGGCAGGTCAATCAGGGCCAAGAAGCACTCAGAGAGCTAGTATAGGGCGTTGCATTTGTACCAATTTCACCTGGGCGATGTCAGTGGTCTTGTCATTTTCCCCATCCACTGCTCAAGGCAAGGAGGGTCAGATGACATTTAAGGCTGGTCCTAGGGTTGGTTCCCAAGGCCCAGTTGAACCCTTCCCTGGAATTCTGAGTCAATCCTGAGATTCTAAAACAATGCCCCTCACTGACTTTTGTTCATTCTTAAGTCAATTCTAGTTGATGCATTTCCTTTATTTGTAGGATTCCTAGCAAGCACAAGCTTCTGACCTTGCAGAGAGGCCATGGTCAACGTCACACACAGGGGTCTCAGTCACTGTACAAAAACGACAATCTGTAACCAAGTTATATCCTGCTGGGCAGTCCTAAGTGTGAAGGGGCTGCCATCTGGGGCAGAAGGAGGCATCCCTGTGAGTAGTCTCTCACCCAACTAGGCTTTTGCGGCCTAGAGAGGGTCTGTTTGCCAAAGGACACCATGGGGCTGGAGCTCTGGGATTTCACCCATAACTCTGTTACATCCACATTCACTAAAGCTAAAGGCCTTCCAAGTAATGACGTCAAACAGATCAGGAAACCACGAAGCCAATTCACATACTGATCAGCAGCCATGTTTAATTGTGTCTTAGAAAGAAATATAGGCTCCTTTGCTGTGGGATGTTAACTCTTTTATTAAGTTAGGGTTAATATTGCATTTGCTCTGTGGATTTGTGTTCTGGAGTTGTGGATTCAACAAAACACTCGCTGGGCTCCCCCCAGCTCACAGGGGACAAGTCAGACGCATTACAAAGAGGGGAGCAGGACCAAACGGGGAAAGACAAGCCGGAAAGAATTTAAGGCAAATGTTACTCCCTTAGTGCAGGGACCCGATCACGCAGATCTGTGCATTTCCATGAAAATATATGAAATATTTGTCAAAATAATTAATATTGGTACAAATCAGAACATGTAGCTTATAAAATGCCTACACAGGTTTGGCAGAAAGAGGTCCCACCATGTCGTCAGGCTCACGCACGGACGCGTGAGCACCCAGGAGCAGAGGCTGGCTATGTTGGAAAAGCAATTCTACAAAAGGGGGAGTGAGATGATGAGCAACTCGTGGGCTGGGTGGCAGTGTGGTCAGAGGAACGGCTTGCTTGTTGGGGTGCTTTTTGGCTGGCCCCCGGGGACCCTCTTCAGAAGGCTGTGCACTAGGTCTGGGGGTGGGGGTGGGGCGTCATTCAGGTCAGGAGGCTCCTAGACACACAGACAGAAGGTGGTGACCAGGGGTGCTCAGCTCCAGAGGACGGACCTCGCCATCCAGACCTGGAATCTGATTTCTAAAGCCACCACTGCGATTTCAGAAGTCCTGGACTGTGTAGAAATAGATGCACCGACCCCAGGGGTCACACATTTTATGCCCCCACATCTGCGTTATTCGCAGTTTGACCAAACCGTCTCCCAGCCTGCTCTGCAGCAGGCAACGTGCAGATGTGCCACACGGCCCTTTATCACGCGTGGGGACAGCCAGGTCCTGCGGGTGGGACCTGTGGCTGACATTTACTATGAAGCTTCTGGAAGCATGGGGTTTACAAGGGCAATGTGTGAGGCCAAGTGTCTTGACTTTCTGCTTTGGTCTTGAAGGTTCAGTAAACTTATGGTCCCAGGAGCTGCTTGTACTATAGCTGGGGATCCCCAGAATTCACTCGGCTCCCGTCTGGAGTTTGCCAGGAGAATGCAGCCAGCAAGCAGAGTTGGGGAGGGCGCCCCTGTGTCAGGAGCCCCTCCTGAAGGCCCCCCACCCACCTGAGAGCCCCGACGCTGCCGGAGGGCCTCGCTCCTGGGGAGATAAAGCTGTCACATAGGGCGCCACCCCTGAAACAGGCTCTGGCCCACAGTCTGGAGGCAGGTGGCCGGACGGCCGGGGGGCTGGTGCCCCTACCCAGCCAGAAGGCATGTGCGGCAGCAGAACTGGATGAAGAGCTTCCGTTCACACAGCCGGTTCGACTTCACCATCTCGCAGAACGTCTCGTCAGCTGGGGCCCCGCCGGGAGAGACAGAGGAGAGACAGGTCAGACTCGGGGGCCTGTCCCGGTTCCCCCCAGCCCCTGTGCTGCCCCATGGGGTGCCGGGCCGGTGTGCGGTGGCCCTCACAGTCAGCCCCGTGCCATGAGGCAAGCCCCGTGTGGCAGAGGTGCTCCTCCCGGCATGCTGGGGCTTCTGCTGAGTCTGGGAGATGAAGAGGCATTCGGGGTACTTGGGAGGTGCATTGGGCAGGTTGAGGGAACACTGGGGCTGTGCCACTGAGGCCTCAGTGTTTACGTGCATCTCCTTCCAGATACTGTGCTGAAATCGGGGAGCACAGGAAACAGGAGGGAGAGAGTCGTCCAGGCAGCTGGGAAGCCAAGGGGGCTGGGAAGTACCCCGTGGACAGCCCCACCCCTCGACTGCTGGCTTTGGAATGTGCTGCCATTCATGGGACCAGGAGACCTTCCTGTGACCCAGAGACCCTCCTGTGACTACCACCCTTTCCTGGGCTGGACACATAACCGGAGTAGGAGACTTCCTGGCCTTTGAATGGACAGAATTCTGCAAAGCAGACACATCACTAAAAACCAAGGCCAGGAGGCCACCTCCTGGTTGCCAGGGCGGGCTCAGGGACAGCCCCCTTTCCTGCACACCAGGCCACGGGGCCCAGAGCAGGCCATGCTGCTCGTCCTGTGACTTCTGAGCCCTGGAGGTCCCCATCCCTGCCATGTCTGCTCCTGGCACCTCTGACTGCTGTCCAAGCCAAGGGCCCTGCCAACATTTCTTCTCTCCTGGGTCTCCAGGTTGGCCTTTGGACCCCTCTGAGTACTTGTCTCCACCATCTGTCCTGGTCCCAACCCACCCAGAGCACCAGGCTCTCTCATGGCACAGATGCAGGTCCTCCCTAGAGGACACGTGGGCGTCAGCTGTGGGCTCTAGGAGGCCGAGACCATTCAGGTCTCCAGGCTTGCACCTCCAAGGTCTGGCCTCGCCTAATGGAAGTCACCACACAAGGCTAAGAGTGGGACTGGGACAAGAACAAAAGCATTGTTAACCTATTTCCAGTTTAGAAAACAAAGAGTGCAGCTCGCTGACGTGTTCATTTAATTTTACACAAACACGTTCTCTGAGGTTGAAGCAATCTGACTGGTTTTCAAGGTGAAAATAAAATACAAGAACTGTTCTTGGAGCGATTTCTAACCAGAACTTGTCTCTAAACCTCATGTAACAGAAATGTATCTGGTGATCAGTATTTCATGTTTGTCACATTTTCTAGGATTTGACATTTTCAGCCATTAAGAATGACTATTTTGTGAATGGAAATAGCACTGCTAAACACAGAATGCTATAAATTGATGTCATTTGTTTCCAAAGGTTATCAATATACTAGAGCGGTGCAAAAATAGTAATAAAAGTGAGGTATTTCCTGGCAAACTTCAGGGGACGAGGTCGGGACTGTGATCTGCGAGTTATCTCGGGGGAAACGCTGCAGCCGCAGGCGCCACAGGCGCGTATTCTCGGGGCCCACGGGAAAGGGGTTAAGTATCATTCAACAAACAGACCAGCAGTGGCTGGGTTGGTGGCCAGGGTGCCTCTGTGGTCTCCATGAGAAGCCTGAAGGGAAGGGTAGGATGAGGGCAGTCCCATGAGGGTCACCAAGGCTGGGACCGGCGCGCCTGTGGGGAGGGGCTGCCATTCCCGCCTCTCCGTTTGGCCCAGAGGCCAGCGGGCGGAGCTGCTGCAAGGGCGGCCCTCAGGGCGGCTCGGCCGCCCACCCGTCACCCAGCCGTGCTCACCGTTGCTACAGGTGTGGTTGGTGATGCACGAGGTCCCCAGGAGCGTGAAGCCTGTCTTACAGCGGCTGCAGTTCCTGCTGGAGCCCTCGCAGCTCAGGCAGTTTGCGTCACACCTGCGCGGGGACACACATTCCTGTCATTATTCAGGGAAGAGGCCCAGCCACTCCAGGTCCCCTTCTGGAAGCCCCCACACAGCCTGTGTCCACCCCCACTGCTGCTGCATCCCCCATGAAGACCCGAAACCCCGGCCAAGCTTTCGCATATGCTTCCTCACATCCGATGGCACCACTGCCCTGCAGGGCAAAGACGGTCACTCCCGGAGCTGGTACAGGCCCAGGTCTCCAAGACGTCTCACCTGATGCCCTCCTGGGCACGTGGCACCCCCACAGGTGCTTCCCTGAGCAGTGTCAGCACCTGCTCTGGGGGCTCAGGCTGGGCTCCACCCCATGATGTGACAAGCCTGATGGGGGAGCCGGCCTGGGGACTCTGTGCTGACACCTGCCTCTGCCCCAGAGACAGGACCCAGAGCTAGTCCTAAGACAGAGCACATGACCTCAGGGGACCTCTGGGGGGTTGGTATACTGTGGGCCGCAGGCCGCACCCCAAAGTTTAAGTCTGATTAGACGCAGTCACGCTCATTGGTCCATGTGAATATCTGCTCTCACAGAAGTTGAGCCGAGTGGCCTTGACCAAGTGCGGCCTGCAAAGCGCACGCTGTGGACCAGCTGGGTGGCGCTGCCATGTGGCCCTCCCAGCACGCCTCTGCTGGCCCGCCACCCGCAGTCCCCCTCCAGGCCGGGAAGGCCCCCTGACAGGGGCACATACCTCCTGCACACCCTGTGGGGCAAGCCCGGCATCTCCTCTGGGTAGAAGCCCTCGCCACAGGCAGGCACACATTTCCAGTCTTGGAAGTGGAAGTTGGCGGCACAGTGAATACATTCCTCCCGGCTGGGCCCTGCGGGGTGCGGGAGAAGGTGCGGGTGTCAGGGGCCGTGCCTGGCTCGTGCGCCAGGCCTGCTGCAGCGCCTGCGATCCGGGGTAGTGTTCAGATGCCCCATGGCCACTGCAGCTGCATTTCCCAGGTGCCCCTAGGTGACTGCACCTGCGAGGTGGGCATGCTCCCGCATTTCCCAGAGAGGGACACGAGGCATGAGCCACGCTCGGCACGAGTCCCGCTGTGCACGCCATGTTGACGGGCCTCCTCTCCCAACAGGCCCAGGGCCTGCTCTGCCAGGCCACCCACGTGTGGCTTTGAGCCCTTGAAATGTGGCCGGGGCGAACAGAAAGATGCTGTGAGTGGAGGATCCACACACACTGGGTTTCAAAGACTTGGCGTAAGTAAGATACGTTCCAATGGTTTCCACCTGCTTCTCTAGGAAACTTAACATCGGATCAGTGGCTCACACTGCTGGCTCGTGTCCTTGTCCATCAAACAGAACGTGGCACACAACGATGTGGGGGGACTGAAAGAAGAGATTCGGGGGGATGGAGTTGGCAGTTATTTACTTGGTACAGCCAACTAGGACATTTTCAACAACAGAGAAGAAACGAGGAAGGGCCTCTGCGGTGGGCAGTGGTGACTAGAAGGGGTAAGAGCTGTGGATGAAGACTCAGAGGAAGGAAAACCTCGGCCAACAGGACAATCTCCTGTCCGTGCATCCGTCCATCTGTTCGTTCATCCATCCATCTATCCATTCATTTAGCAACGTGTGAGTGCTTGTCCCCAAGGACCACCTGATGGGACATTAGACAGAGGCAGGGAGGTGGCCACTGGCTAACAGCTTAGAGCAGCCGTGTCCAACCTTCTGGCTTCCCTGGGCCACACTGGAAGAACTGTCTTGGGCTGCACATACAATACACTCACATTAACGACAGGTGATGAGCAAAAAAAAAAAAAAAAGGGTCGCAAAAAGCTTCTGAATTTGCATTGGGCCACGTTCAAAGCCGTCCTGGGCCGCATGCCTGGCTTAGAGCATTGAACACAGGGAAGAGCTCCTCCCAGACGTGGGCAGTGCTTCTCACACAGACTTGCACACGACATAAAGGAAGAGGCCTCCAGAGATGCAGAGATGGGAGGCGGGGTCCCTCTCCCCAGCAGCTGCCCCGGGGGTGGATGCACACACCCCAGGAGCTTAGAAAGAACCCAGGCAGGTGGGCCCAGCGGGGAGGGGAGACCCCCAGACAGCCTTAGAGGTGCGCACCGCTGTGTTAAAAGCCTGAAATGGTGGGAAGTCGCTGGGTCGAGATGACAGATCCTACAAAAGTTCCATTAAGCTGTCTGCCACCAGGCAGCTTGGAGAAGCAGAAAAGGGAAAGTAAATTGAATTACAGAAATCAAAAGACACACGCCTGGGTTTTTCGGCTTCAAGTGCCTCTGAGATTTAAATAAGTGACGTCAGCGATGCTCCTTAATCAACGTGTGCTAAACACGCAGCCGGGGGGCAGAGTCCAAGTGACAGGCAAATAGGCGACAGGGCCAACCGCTAGGAGGAGCTGCTGTGTGTCAGCAGCTGAGAATGGTTCCATGTGCCAACCCATGGGGGGAGGGGCGTCCCCAAGGAGGTGGCTCAAGAAAGCGTCTGTCCCCCAGGCTGTGCGGGCTGAGCATGTCCCCTCCTGGAAAGCACAGCTGACACCCACGTGGGGCTCACACAGCCGCACCGTGTCAGGACCCATACGACAGTGACTCTTTTAGCAGAAACCTAACATTGAACGGGTTACTGCAGCGAACAACTCGTGCCATGTGGGTTTCGGAGAACGGGGACCAAGGTGCCGGGTCAGGGAGGGGAGTGGGGATGGGAAGGCTTAACCCGAAATGCATCTGAGCCCACACTCCTGAGGTGTTCCCACAGCCTCACGAGAATGAGTCTGCAGCAGGAACCCCAAGGAGACGCGTGCGCCCTTGGCCGTCTGCTCAGAACCACACCTGGAGGGGGCCTTCTGCGCGACCGCCTCCGAGGAGCACTCTGACACAGCTGAGGTTCTTTACGGACGTCTTTTCCTCTTTGAAGAAAATGTTCAAGGCACGTGAACACACGGACCAAGAGGAAGGCGGTGCTTATTTATTTATTTATTTATTTTTGCCTTTTGGTATGTGGGTAGCTCCCTGACCGGGAATCGAACCCAGGCCGCAGCACTAACAGCGCCGAAGCCCTAAGCCACTACACCACCAGGGAACTCCAGGAAAGCAGTGTTTATTATACAAAGCCTCTCCTCCCTTCACCCCCAGGCTCCGCCCCCACCTCTGCATGCTGTCGCGGGCCCGGTGGGGGTTCCAACGCCAGGGACCCCAGGCCCTTGTGGCTTTTCTTGAATTGCAAAAGTTGTGATAAAATTTTTGATAAAAGTTGTGAGATTTACCCAATGAACCATTTTCTAGTGCGGTGGCATAAAGCACACTGACAATGGCTGTGCAGCTGTCACCACCACCCACCCATCCCCAGAACGTTCCTGTCTTCCCAAAATGAACCTTCACACCCAATAAACAGCAGCCCCTTGCGCTGAGGGAGGGGCCTCTGGGATTCCATGCTCCCAGGCCCACCGCAGCCCAGGTGTCCCTGGGCTTTCTCGGTCTCACGAACGCCACCCGCGGGGGGCCTGGGTGCCAGGCCCGTCTGGCATGCTGAGTCACTCACCCACGCAGGTCTGGCAGGTGGGGTGACAGTCCCCACACTGGATCAGCTCAGAATCGAAGTAGGTGCCCGGGACACAGTCTGGGATGCAGCTGCCCCGCGCAAGGCTGTGGAAAAGAACAAAACAGGCACGCTTTTATGTCCCTTCCAAATTCTAATTAAATTACGATTTGCCCTCAAACGCCTTTCAGGAGAGGAAATAAAAGCTGCTGTGTGACCTGAGATTCCGTCTGGCTCATTCAGGGGTGTTCAACCTTTGGGCTTCCCTGGGCCACACTGCAACAAGAATTGCCTTGGGCCACACATAAAATATATTTACGCTAATGATAGCAGATGAGCTAGAAAAAAAAAGGTCCGTGCAGAATTTTCGTGATGTTTTAAGAAAGTTTATGAATTTGCATTCAAAGCCGTCCTGGTCTACATGCAGCCCACGGGCTGCAGGTTGGACAAGCTTGGGCCAATGGAGGGACAAGCTTGGGTCCCGAGGTCAGCTGGAGGCTGGGCTGGGAGGGACACTCTGGGGCCCCAGAGCAGAGCCCTGCCTCCTGGTGGCTAGTAGCCCCAGGCTCATCGACAAAGCCCCTGTGGCCCAGTGCAGAAGGCCAAGTCCTCACACCCTCTCCTGGTCTGTGATGGCATCTCTTCATGGACATTAACTGAACTTGAACCCAGACCCCAAGGGAAGAACTTAAGAACATGTGGGTCACCTCGGCCTTCTGCAAAGTGCTAGCAATGAGGATCCTGAACTTGAGTCCACTCCTACCTCTGCCTTGCTTAAAAGCTTCCAGCTCCACAATGAACTTGACATAAACCCCACGCCTGGGACCTCCAGGCCCTGCCTGACGTGGCTCTCACCCCATCTGTCACCTCCTGGGTGATGGATTCAGGAGGAGACTAGAGCTGGACCATCTACTCCAGGACGTGCCTCTGCCTCATCCGAGGTGTGCAACCGCGACCCAGGCAGCCAGCTGACCCCTCTGCACTCTGCGTCCTCGGTGTCATTGGACAATCATGGGTCCCACTTCGTACAGTCGCTTTGAGGACTAAGTGAGCCAAACTTCACCCAGCACCGGCCCGATATCTGTCACACATGTCAGCTCCCACGATTTCCCTGGTTCCCAAGATGTCACTGTGGGCTGCACTTTGTCATGGGTCTGCCACTGGACACAGGGGACAATGGCTGCGGGGTGTGTGTGATATCCACAGCCTCCTGCAAGCAGGGGACTTGGTGGTGGTCCACCAGCCTCTCCCTGGATGGTGACACCCACCCAGGGCTCCTCCTCTGCGTGGTGCCAGGGCCCCTGCAGCCAGCTGTTACATCAGGTCTTTCAATACAAACCCGTCCTGCCTTTGTCCCCTTAAAAAGATAGGTGGCTGGGGACAGCAGCTGGCTGCTCACACAGCTCTAACGTGACAGGGATACTGGACAGTAAAGGAAGCTCCCTGTGGCTGAGGCCCGAGGACATTGCCGCGACTCCTGTGCCTCCCGAGTGGTGGCAGGAACCATTGCTTCTGCGCGTGGGGCTGTGGCATTGTCTCCCCATGACGCCATTCCTGACACGAGCGGTGACTTCTCTCTCCCACGGGACCCACAGGACAAGGAAGCCAGCTTCAGAACCGAGTCCTCCCAGCTGACACCCTCAGTTTGCAGCCTGGCGGGGGTGCCGTCCCAGCCGCTCCCCTGGGGGAGGCCAGCTTAATGTCCCCTCTCTCTCTGAGCAAACGCCTCCCTCCACTTCATCCCTTCACCCCCAACCCTGCCTTGTCCAGCGCACAGATGTAAGGGACAGCAGGCATGACTGTGACTTGGGGGGCCAGCTTCCCTCCCGCCCCCAGACTCCTGGGGCCCTCCTGCTCTTCTGCTACCTCGTCTGGAACCCCACTAAGAGGGCAGCTCTGACTTGCTTCCCAGGGGCAGATGGACAGAGAGCTCCTAATGTGCTTCCTTCACTGGTCATTTTGGAAAAATTCTGCCCTGACAGGGCACTCCAGCCCACATGGCTGGGGTGGGGGGAGCGCTGCTCGTGCCGACCCTTCCCCCAACCTCTTTCTTCTCCTTCATCTGACCCCCAACAGGCCTTGTGGTGTCCCTTGCACGTGCTCCCCCGCCCCTCCTCAATGCTCCCCGCCCCAGGCCCCACCACAGGCCTCTTACACATGGCAGACCACGGTTGGGGAACTACCCACGGCTCAGGACCGTCCTAGACGCTTGACACGGCGTCACAAGGATGCTTCAGGGCATCCCCCCGTTTTACAAACGAGCAAACGAAGATTTATGGGTTCAAGGCACTCTGCCAGTCAGCTGACCCTCCGTGCTTCCTTGCAATGAGGGTCCTGGCTCTCGACTGCGGGAGTGTTCACAGCAGCATTCTGAACAGAATGTCATGAAGGTTCTAGACCAGAGTGTCCAACCTTGTGGCTTCCCTGGGCCACACTGGAAGAACTGTCTTGGGTCACACACAAAATGCACTAGCACTAACGACAGCTGATGAGGAAGCTGACGGATTTGTGCTGGGCCACGTTCAACGCCGTCCTGGGCCGCAAGTGGCCCACGGGCTGCGGGTCGCACGAGCTCAGAGGAAGAGGTCACGAGTATTTGGCTGCGTTAGGTGCAGTCTGGTTGCATTCAATGGACTAAACAAACATGTCCAAATAGTCCATTAAAAATCATTAACCCAGTACGATGGTTTTAAAGGAGACGAGTGCTGGGCTTGGTGGGAGAGGTGAACCAGGGAATCTAACGATCTGAAGGGCATCCCCCCAGTCCCCCCAGCCCCCGCCAGGAGGCACCAGAGCAGGGAGAGGAGGGAACTGGAGGCGGGGGGCTACCGGTGCCTAAACCAGGGGCCCTATGCCCCCTGCAGCCAGCCCGACTCTGTAAGACCCCAGTGCCCGCTTTCACCAATTCTCCAAATGTTACATAAAAATGGAGAGGTGTGACTCATCCCCTTTCTACCTGAGTGGAAATGTAATTTCCATAGACTTTTCATCTTTCTACCCCGAGAGGCTTTGGGCTCCTGAAAATTTCGCTTTCCGGAAAAACGTCGCAAAAACAGGGTCGATCCATGACAGTGATGACAACCAGCTGAAACACGCTGCTGCTCTCCAGGTTCGAAAGAAGGGTTTTTGGGGTTGTGTTACCTGAATCCTTCCTTGCAGACAGTGCATTTCTCTGGTTCATCGATGCACCTTTTACAGCTTGGGTGGCACTTAAGGCAACTTCTCTGACCTGGAAGGAAAAGATGAAGCAAAGAGAAGCCTGAGGAAGGGTGTGGATCAAATCTGCTCAAACAGGACGCCCGCAATTCAAAGAGGGCTTGAGGGCGGCTCGTCAGGGGGTTCGGGTACCAGAATGGCCTATGTGGGAAAAAAACAGCCCGAGGCCATGTCCAGGCCACAAGCACAGGTCACGTGACAGGCCCGTCACCCCTCTTCTCTGGAGTAAACGAAAAGTCCTCCAGCCACCTCGCTGGGCGCGTCCAGAGGAGACGTGTTGCATTGTGCCCACATCGACAGGGCCGGAAGCCAGTTAGCACCTGGATGACTGAGCAAGGTAACTCACGTGTCCTTAGGACTGTGCTGGGGGGCCTGCAGGTGCCTCTGAGCTCCCCCAGGGGGTCCTCACTGAAGGCGTGGTGGTCAGTGCCCTGAGACATGGATCTATGATGCCACCCGACCTCCTGGGGACATCCTGGGGCCCAGCTCCCACCGGCATTTGCCTAAGTCATTATCTAGGTCATTGCTTCCGGCCTGCCTCCAACGCCACCTTCTGTCCGGGCCTGGCAGCTGAGGGCTGCTTGCCACACCTCCTGCCTCTTCCTTAGGCCCCAGGTGCTCAGGGGGGACACGTGGGGTCAGTGAGGGTGGCTGCTTCTTGCCCTGGAATCAGGGTGGGTGGGGGTGACGGAGCCTCTGCACTGAGAATGGGACTGGCCAGCAGCTCAGGGCAGTTGTGGCAAAGGCTGAGACAAGCCTCTTGAATGACAACTCATTTCCCTTCTAAAGACAGTCTGTTGATTCGACAGCTCTATATGTCTTTTAGGGTTTCCTGGCTCCCAGTAAGGACCCGAGAAGGCCTACACCTATGTAATGGCCATGTCACAACGGTGGCTTCTTTTAACCTGTCTGAGAACTACCCTCCATCAGTTTAACTCAAACCCTCTCTTTGCCTCTTCTGGGAGGAGTTGAGTCAGTGAGACCTGAGCAGGGGGTCCTGGGCCCCCACTTCCTGGGGCTGGTGGAATGGCCAGACCCCTGGCTTCAATGCTCTGCGCTCACACCTGTGCTCACGAGTCACGGGCCCTGCGCCCTCTCTCGGCTTTGTCTCCCCATCCGTGAGACGACAAAAGCATCACCCACCCCTTAGGGGTGTGGTCGCTGCATGTCAAGTGTGCCCCAAAGACTAATCCATCTCCCCTCATTCACGGAGGCCTGCAAACCCGTCCAGACCTAATGCCCCACCCAGGATGGCCCATCACCCACTTCCGACCAGCAGTCCGCACGCCAGGGACGGCTCCCCGGTGACCCCCGTCCCCATGCACACGTTGCGTGCTGCGACGAAGCCCCTGGCAGTCTCTCCTGGAGGGGACGCTCCTCGCAGTCCCCCTCTTCTGACCACTGCAGTCAGACCCAGCCCGTCTCAGTAAAGGACACCGATCAGCAGACGGGACAGTCCTCGGGCCACAGGGTTCAGGCCAGCATTGCTTTGATCACCTTGCACCCACCTGGCTGGTTTGCGTGTGACCCGCTGTTAACCTGCCGGCTCTGAGTTCGTCCTCTGTCCCTCCCTTCCAGCTAAGTGTCCTATCTTACAGGAGGCACAGGACAGGAGCAATCCAGCAGCACAGGGGACCCCAGCTGGGGGAGGCCTGGCTCATTTCTGTGCCCAGCGCCATGCACTTACTTTCATCAGCGTAGAACCCCGCGGGGCAGAGGGTCACGCAGCTGTTCATCTCCTGCTGGTGGTAGAAGCCCCGGCGGCACGACAGGCACTGGGTCGGGCTCCGGCCAGAGCAGGTCTCACATCCCCGGTGGCACCGGCGGCAGCGTCTGGCTGCTGTGTCCCCGAAGTAGCCGGAGGGACACACGCTCACACATTTCCTGGGGAGGCAGGAACAGAGAGGGCCTTTCGCACGGGGCGGGCCACTTAGCTGTCCCCCTGCCCCCAGAAACAAAGGCCCCAGGGGTGAAGTCTAAACCGCTGAAGCCCATTGTCTTGGTGAAGCTGAGAGGGCCTAAGGCCACAGGGGAGGGCCAAGGACTGACTTGGGTAGGACCCTGGGGACCCTTCCCTTCTCAAGTCACCCCAGGGAGGCACCACAGCTGAATTTCAGAACTTCAGCTCCAGCAAAATCCCACCCCTGGTGCCCTCAGGGGGACCATGGCTGCATCTGGGACCTCCAGGACACGGTGAGCGTCACGGTGGCACCTCTGCAGGGGCACTCAGGGATGGGTGCTCCCCAGGCATGGCCCACGATGTGGACGTTTAGTACGGCACTGGCCTCTAAAATAATACTTGACTACAGTTCCCAAGTGGGCAGCCCTGGCAGGCTCAATAGGACCCATTTTCGTTTAACACAGCGGTCCCCAATGTTTTTGGCACCAGGGACCCATTTCGGGGAAGACAATTTTTCCATGGATGGGGAGGGGGCAGGGAAGCGCATGCGCAGTTCACAACAGGGTTCGCGCTATGAGACTCGAACTCGCTGCCGATCTGACAGGAGGCGGAGCTCAGGCGGTCACGTGAGCGAGGGGAGCGGCTGTAAGTACAGATGAAGCTTCGCTCAGTCACCAGCCGCTCAGCACCTGCTGTGGGCCGGTTCCTAACGGGCTGCAGACCTCTAACAGTCCGTGGCCTAGGGGCTGGGGACCCCAGGTTTAAGAAAATGGAGAGAAAAGAGTTTATAGGCACAGGCACCCTCAAGTCACACCTGTGACTTCCCTGTCAGAACACGAGTAACTTGTGTGATCACAATGAAAAAATTAGTAAAGCTCCCCAAATGTCCAAAGTGGTGACCGTCACTGTGATTTCCCTTTGAAGGGTATTACGCTAACTCCTAAGTAGGGCCCCAGGTGTGGGGTGGGGGCTAAGCTTCAAACGGGCCCCCAGACAGGCGGACGCCCGCCGCCCCCCCCATTACCTGCTGGTCTTGGCATTCCCCAGGCTGAAATGCACGCAGCTCAGGCACTGGTCTGCATTGGGGCCGTCACAGCCTTTGTCCCCACACTCCGGGTGGCACCCACCTCAAAGAGACAAGCATTTCCTTTCACCCACAGAGATGCCTTCCCAGTGAAATCCAGTCCCCCGGGACCCGGCGTCAGGGTCTCGAAGCCACAGGGTCAGGAGACAGTTCCCTGGAGAGTGGAGAGTGGTGGGCCTGCAGGGCTGGACGGCCAGACTCCGGGCCTTGCCCCTCCCCCCCCCCCCCCCCCCCCCCCCCCCCCAGAAACCTGGCCACGGGGGACACGGAGCCTGGCTCCGAACACCATTGTCAGAGGTCTGATGGGGACAAGAGAGGCAGGGAACAACCTTTTGGGTGTATTTTCCTGCATCAGACTCCTGACGCTGGGACCAGCCAGCAGCTTCGATTTGCATTGTGAAGGACAAAGCAAGACAGCGTCGGGTGGCGAGGGTGAGAGAAACGACAGGGACAAGCCAACGGGAGACAAGCAGGGGGTGGGGGATGCTAGGATGGACTTTGCAGTTCGGGCCTGGGGTGTGGCCGTCCTGGGTCAGGTCTGGGGTGGAGGGCTGGCCTCACAGGGGGGCTGGGCCCCTTCCAGCAGGCCGCCTCTTGGGCTTCCCTCCCTGTCACCCTCAGCGATGGGCCACCACTGTCTCTGTCTGAATTCCCATTCCACCCCTCCTCCTGTAGGAAGCGGCTCAGGACAGCCTGCCGGGCAGGGAGGGGCCCCACAGGCCATTATGAAGGCCTCTGAGTCTTTAGAAGGAAAAAACACCTTCTAGAAGGTTTTCGTTACTGGAGGGGGTGGGAGTAAGTTCAAAAGCAAAGAGGAGGTGATTTGCCGGCCACCAGCACTACATGGGGACGCGAGGGACAGACAAAAGTCCCCATTCTCTGCTGCCCACAATGGGTCTTTGCTGAGGGGCACAAAGCCCTCTTCATCCGCCCTTGAAGGGCCTCCGGACCCTCCCAGTGCCGCGTCCGGTTTGTTTTGCTTCCCTCCCCAAAGGTTTGATGTTGTTGATGTTTCCAAAGTTTTTTTGTGGGCCCCACTGTGAACCCCTTTCAAAGCGATGTTCATCCCCACTGAACCGCGCGTCCCGCTCTGGGGTGGGGGTGGGGGACGCTAGTCGGTGCCCACGGGTGTGTGCGGTGCGCAGCCACCACGACCACAGCGCAACATTGAGCCCATCCTCATGCCACCAGCTCCAGACAGCCTGCTATGTGGGGGGACCCAAAAGAAACCAGAACTATCCTCTGCAGGGCAGGCCCCTGGCAGGACAGGCTTCCCCTGCTCGGTGACAGTCCCAGGAGCCCACCTGCATCCGGGCACCAGCTGGTGGGGTGAGGCTGCATGCAGCTTCAGTGGATTTTTTTTGGAGACTCTTTCAACATGTTTATGGGTGAGTCACACAAACAACGTGCGGCATGACTGCGCACCTGCCCACACCGCGCTGAGCGGTCAGCAGTTTGTGACCAAAAGCAGTGTGATCCCTGTGCCCCACCCTCCCTATTCACCTGACCTCACCCCGAGCAACCTTTTTTTTATTTCCCGGATGACAAAAGTCCTCCAAGGGAAATGTTTTGCCGATGTGGAAGAGGTGAAACAGAAAAACGGCAGAAGCACTAAAAGGCATCAAAATCGATGAGTCCTACAATCGTTTGAGCCGTGGAAAGAGTGTCCGGATGAGTGTACTGCATCCCACGGAGAGGACTTGGAAGGTGACTGAAGTGTAAACATGTGAGAATAAATACACAATGTTTTATAAATTCATTCTGGGATTTTTGGGTCCCCCCCTTGTATTTGGAGTCAGTTCTCATTGGATTTGCTTCCTGTCCCCCTCAGTCCAGTTCACTTATGGGGACACATCAGACATCCCGCTTCTGTGAGCCGCTGGTGCTGAAGGCACACGAGCTCGACCCCTGGGCTCAGCAGCCCTCACCGTCCTGCGTGGCTGCCCACACCATCCCGAGCTGTCCTCGGCCCGCACAGCCTCCTCTCCTGGAGCCCAGGCTGCCCTGTGTCGTCACGACAGCTCTGTCCTTCCCTCGCAGCAGCCTGAGCACCTCCTCGCTTCCTGCCAGCCACCGTGGTCCCCAGCCCACACTGTGCCACGTCCTCCCCCAGACCCGCTGAAGCCACCTCTGGGTGGCCACACTCACAGACACACCACGTGCTCCCCATCCAGGTGCCTCCAGATGGCTCTGTCCCAGCAGGCTGGCCATCCCCACAAAGCCCTGCACCTCCAGCACCGTGGCCACCGAGGGTCCCCTCACCAGGCCCTGCCCACTGCACGGCTGCTCTTCCTCCCTGCCAGACCCCCAGGCCCCACCATCACTTTGGCCTTCCACCCTCTCCGGCCTGGGGAAGGACTGGCTGCCTCATCGGTTCCCATGCCCAGAGCAGCGAGCCTGCCTGAGCTGGTGGGGCTCCTAACGCCCCCATAGGATCCCGTCTCCCTCCTGTCCACCACCATCCGGGGATCCTCACCGTACATGAATGGCTGTGCTCCCCTCTCCCACCCTGACCCACCTCGTCCCCTTTACTTCTTCTCCCAGGGTCAGCTGGCCCTCCTGCAGCTGGACCCTGGGGTTGGGGCCCTCAGCCCCCCCCGGCACTGTGAGCCCGGGCCTGGCCTCGGCCTCCCTCCCACTGTCACCCGCGCAAACTCCTGCCTCCACCCCACTGGCGGCTGTGCTGAGCTCTGCAAAAAGGCGTGAATAGTCACCACCCCACGTCAAGGTCACCCCTGACGTTCACCACTCTCCCCCTGGGCTCCTGCACCCGGGCTTGTCTGTGATCAAGATGCTACCACAAAGGGCACCAAGAGATGCCCCTCCCAGATGCCTCGTGCCCGAGCCTTGGATCTAACACGGCTGCTTCCTCCTCTGTCCCCCGGGCCTCCTCCTCCTGAAAGCCCTCCAGGACGTAGCACCTCTGCTCCTGTCCCTCTGTCTCCGGCTGTCACCTGCCCACCCGTTGTCTCTGACCCCCCCAAGACCACAGGGAACTTCCGAGTGGCAGGAACAGAGCCCCACTCTGTGCATCTAGGGCTGGGACAATGGGTGACAGGCTGCAGACGCGTCGTAGAGCAAGATGCCAGCACGGTGTGAGGTGAGAGCAGGTAGCAGATTTTAGGGGGGAAAATCAGCCCTTTATTAAAAATCATTGCCTCTTGCCACAGTTTGTAAATCACAGCGGGGACACGCCAGATTAGTTCATCCATAATTCAAGGCTCCATTTTAAAGGAAAGCTAGAAGGAATTTAAAATGGAATCGACCATAATTTACACTTGCTACCGATTGGTGGAATTCTCCATTTGGTGACTTTTATTTCCCCAGAAGCTATCAGGTAACATAGCGCATCAGCAGTCCTAGATAGCATCCGTCGTTTGTCACGAAGGAAAAGCTGCCCAACCAGAAACGCTCCGCTTCCCACAGATGTCTGGGGGGCGCTTCGGACGGGAGGAGCGGCTCTCCACAAGGAGACATGACCGGCCCACGGTCACCTGGAGGGGAAGGGCTTGCCACCAGGCATCTTTACTGCCTGTGACATTCGGAAGCCATTTCACGTGGGGCCCTGAGGCCCTGAGACCCGGTCCTGGGCCGGTCACCTCCAGGCCAGCCCTTTCCTGGCGATGCACCAGGAGGGCCCGGGTGCTCCCCACGTCCTGGCCACAAGGGCTGAAAGTGCGTGGACTTGAGAGAGGGCCAGGAGGCTGAGGCAGGACCCGGGGGCTGCTGAGGAAGAGGGGGTGCCCCAGGGGAGTCTCGTTAACTGGGGGCTTCTGGTTAGGCATAGGGAGCCTCGGTTTCCCAGCCTGGGAAGGTAGGCCATACTTACTGGTCTGAAGCATACTTACTGCTCTGTAAAATATTAGGAGGGCCGTGGGTGGGAGGAGCTGCGAGTGCAAATTATCGTCGTTATTACGACTTCGGGGGAAGAAGGGACACACACCATCACAGCCCCACCCCTGGCTCGTGGCACGCAGAACCCGCCGAGGCCGGCCTTGGCCCTGCTTCCGGTGCATTACCTGCGTAGTCCTCTTCGTCCTCGGGGACCTCGGCCTGGGACGGCGACAGCACGGACTTGGGGGGCTCCAGCTCCGGGGGGGAGAGCTCCAGCATCCGCGAGCGGGACTGGTGGGAACTGAAGGTGTTGTAGGGGTGCTCAGCCGTGCCGTACAGGATGAGGCTCCACTCCTTCAGTTTTCCTGGAAGACACCAAGGTCACGGTCACCCACTCGTCAGGAAGCCGCCCGTGGGAAGCTCCTGAGGAGCATGGACACCTGGGCCTGGACAGAGGCCTCTGGGACTCACGGAGGGGCCAGGCAGTGCCCAAGCCCCCTCTCACGGCAATGCCTAGTCCCCGGGGACCAGGGCCTACTGTCCAGGTCACGGTCTCCGCCCAGGTCTCCCTGCAGCCTCCCTCCATGGCCCCTGCCCCTCTAGGACAGCCAGTGGGTCCTCGTCCTGTGCACCTCCACACATGAGAACTGGGCCACACCGAGGAGTCCTGCTTTGGACCCTTGGCCCTGGGTCCCAGGAAGGTCTGTCTCGTTAGGCTGTCTCCGTCACAGCCCAAAGCAGTGGGGACAGTTGGTGGGTGGCAGGGGAGGTGCAAACCCAAATGTTCACAGCGGCTGGGTACAGAGTGGACGACCCCGACAACAGGCCAACGGATCGCACAGGAGGTGGACCGGGGTGGGGGTGGGGGAATGAGGAATTAGGGCGCAGGGGACGGCAGCTGACGGGAACTCGCCCAGCCATGCACGGAGAGTGGGGGGAGAAGGGAGGCAGGGGGCCCCGCCCCACCACCTGCCCCCACGTGGGGACGATGGTCCGCATGCTGCCACGTCTTCCCAGGTGTAAAGAGGAGTGGGGACCCTGGCCTGCAGTTTCCAGGTGAGCTCCCCGATGTCAGGAAACACCTCAGAAGCTGAGCTAGGTGCCTGCGGGCCACGGGGCTGGGTCTCCCTTTCTTCTTATTGTGTCACCAGCATCGGAGCAGTGGGGCCATGTCGAGGGGGTCACTGCTGTCACGCCCATACCTATGAGGGGCCGAGGGCTGGTGTGACCTGCTGAGGACACGCTGCTCGTGCTAATGGACTCGCTGCCACTCTGGCTTCAGTCACTGCACAGTCACACCAGCCGTGAGCCACCGCAGTGACCTCCTGAGCCCAGCCAGCAGGGCCTGAGCTGAGGACAGCGTCTGTGTGAGCTCCACGGCTGTGTGGCTGGAGAAGCCCCAGTGCCTGTTCATTTTCTGTCACTGGGTTTCTTGGCAGTCAGGACGTTTCAGGCCAGTGGTGCCCAAGCTTTTCCCATGTGTGCACCCCTTTCAAACCCACTTCTATAAGTTGTACCCCTTGTTTCTAAAGCAGCTGTTTTTACATACTGACTTAGTGCCTATCTTAAGGTAAAAGCGGAAACGAGGTCGTAAGTTAGGAAAGAAAAATTACGGCACTGAAAGTACAAACCACAGACTCAATTTTACAATGTTCATAACACAGTTAAATATTATATTGAGGATCAAGTATGTAAACATTACATTAAAAAGCTACTTGAAAAGAATCACAATTAAAGACAACGCACCTACTTTTACTCAGTTAAGAACTAAACTGATCAAATAGTCT
This sequence comes from Lyroderma lyra, assembly GCA_004026885.1. Classification (NCBI taxonomy): domain Eukaryota; kingdom Metazoa; phylum Chordata; class Mammalia; order Chiroptera; family Megadermatidae; genus Lyroderma; species Lyroderma lyra. The sequence continues at coordinate 55,683 of PVJL010008657.1, forward strand.
GGCTACAGGTGTATTTACATGTTTGGGAAAGTTCTAGAAACGTGGCAAATGGATTGATCTGAAACTGCGTAATGATTGGTGGACGAGCGGCTTGGGGGAGGGTTTGTAGCCACGCCCTCACCAATCACCATTCACTCATGTGATCTAATTTGAAGTGTCTCCATGACCGGTGATTTACACTCAGCATTTATTGCTCCATGACTAACATTTTGCCTTTTTTTACTTTACTTGTTTTTTTGTCATTACTGACTATTTGTCACTGAATGGCCCAGCATGTAGCCCCAGGGACACATTCCCACCGCGTGGGGACCGATGTTTTAGGCGAATCATGCTCTGATTCTGTGGTATTTGCCATTTATCGTCATTTCCGTGCCGACGACACCACCTCTGTGTTCCGAATGGCAGGTTATCTGTCTTTAGCTATCTATGTACTATTTTTACCGTGTGGGCTGCTTGCCACTATAACTTTATCTTTTGTTCCAATTCCAGGAATCGCTTGGACTCCCAAAATCCCACGTGTCCCCACACCCCGGGAGCCTACAGGCTGTGGTCCTTCCCATCCTTGGTGGCTGTGTGGGGACAGAGGCAAATGGGCCTGCAGATCACCCGGCTGAACTCAGGGCTCCTCTAACTGACAGACTATGATTCTGTCACTCGGCAGCAGCACTGCTTCCTTCTAACCAAACTTGTCCAGCCCGCGGCCTGCAGGCCACAAGTGGCCCAGACGGCTTTGGATATGGCCCAATACAAATGTGCAAACTTTCTGAAAACATTACAAAAATTATGCACGGACCTTTTTTTAGCTCAGCAGCTATTGTTAGTGTGAGTGTATTGTATGTGTGGCCCAAGACAGTTCTTCTTCCAGTGTGGCCCAGGGAAGCCAAAAGGTTGGACAACCCTGTTTTTAACCATCGCCCTGGCCAGCCAAAGTCCCCACCCTGAACGACAGGCAGCCCCCACACCCACCCATGTCAGGCCCTGGTTGTCTGGGCCTCTCCCGGCCAGGCCACCATGGAAGGATGTAGGTCCTTCAATTTGAAAACACCCCAATCTGACTGTCTCCCAGGACACGGCCTTCTAAGGGCCTGGTTCTATGGACACTCCATAGCCATGTCCCTAAAACATTCCTAACGCAGGTGACAGAGTTAATGACGACAATGAAGTAGACCTTCCCATGGGCACAGGTGCAGAAATGCAGCTGCTGCTTAGGAACCATTGTCTGTTTTCAACCCATTGGATCAAAAAAGCTACATTCCAAATCTGGGCGCATTCACTACTAAGTGACCAACTGTGATTAAGGTGGCAGCTCAATGACCACACGACAGGGACCAAGGGCTCATGAGCTGTAATTTGAGTCGAGGTTGATTTCACCCTTCTGTGAAGTGTCCACACACAGCCACCAAAGGCCTCGTCACTAAAATTAGATTCTTATTTTTGGATGTAGTTATGGGAATGACATACACAAGGCACTGCCAGGAGCTAAGGACCAGTATGCACCCCGGGGGTGCATGGAGGGGACGGGAAGAATGCCAGCAGCCAAAATCGTAGGTCGTAAGAGTTCTCAATACCAGGAAACCATGTTTTGCATGTGTGTGTCTGTCTCTATGAGATGATGGATGTAACTAAATGTATTGCAGTGATCACTTCACCTTACATGTATACAGTGATATCTGTCAATTACATCTCAATAAAACTGAAAGAAAAAAAAGAATTCCAAGAAACCAGCAGAAGAGGGCTGGGAGGGGAGGCTGGGGTTCAGGAGTGAAAGAGAGACTTCAATTTGATTTAAAAACCCACAGCTTATATTACCTCTCACATGTGTACATTTTGGGGGGAAGTATAAGTTCACACAAGCTAGGAACGAAGTGGCTGTATGGTCAAGGGAAAACAACATTAAAAGGCTGTGGTAGTCAGGGCTTTGATTTACATTTCTGAGTAGGTAATAAGTATAAATGGCTCAAAATCCAAAAGCAAAGGGAATGGAGCAGAAGTCAGCCACCAGCCCTGTCCCCGGCCCCGTCTCGCTCCCTGCAGGTGACCTGGTTACTGGCCTACTGTGCATCCTTCCAGAGGTACTTTATACATATCCTGCCCTGTTTCCTCTGTTAACACACCTGCTTTCTGCATCTGGCTTTTTCCACTAACAACACATCTCTGTGATCTTTCCATCACGGCCTCAGAGAGGTGTCACATTATTTGCTTAATAGTCCCCTATTGATGGGCATTTAGGTTGTTTCCAAATGGTTGCAGTTACAAATAGTGCTATCACTTCGGTCACACAAGGAGGGACCTGGTAAGGTGAGTACAACCAGGATCCTAGAGCAGCATGATCTGCATTTGAACCCTGGCTCTGCCACCAACTAGCTGTGTGACCTTAGGCAGTTACTTAATCTCTCCGTTTTTCAGCTTCCTCATTTATAAAATGGCAATCATAATAGTCTCCACCTGATACAGCTGTTTGGGGGATTAAATGATTGAATGAGGGTAAAACAGCACAGTAATGGCAAACAGGAGCCTTTAAATGTTTGTTAAGTAAAATCTAATGAGCGTATCCTTTCAGATTGTCCTCACCTCCCAGTCCCGGCTGCACATGTCACAGGGCCAGACACCAGCGAGCTGGTGGCAGAGACGGAAGCAGAGACACACAGGGACATGCCACTCTTGACTCTAGCTTTCATGGGGAGCCTCTCCTTTGCCAAGGGATACTTCTCCATCCCCAGGAGCACCCAGCACACACTAGGGAAGGTCCCAGTGCCACTTCCCTCCGCCCACACCAGCCCAGAGGCTGCTCTTGCTCCAGAGGATGAGACACGTGGGGGTGAAAGGACCAGAGGAGAAGCAGAGGTAACACACAGTCAAAGGCTGCACAGACCTGATGCCATGTCCACAGTCGGCACAACAGCCATCAGGTGCAGGCAGACTGCAGCACGTGGGTCCACTCTGTGCAAAGCACCTAACAAGAGTGCGTGATTGATAGTTCAAGATACTCAACGTGCCTGTGCAAGTGGCCCTCAGAAACACCCAGCGATTACCATTAATTCCTTAATCTCCAGGAGGGGGTCTTAAAAGATGTCCCATTCCAAATTCTTTGGCTCTCTCCAGCAGATTCCAGAGACTATAGAAGAAAGAATGGCAAATCCACCACCTAAGCAGTTGGGGACACACTGCCAATACTCTGTCTCCAGATGTCACCAGCAAAGCCCAGGCAACTAATTGTGAAAGGCAGGGATAATCCACAGCTAATGCCCTCAGAGGCCGCCAAGATGGCTTTGTCATCATTCACTATCTCCAGTGCAGCATTTCTCCTCAATGAATTGAATTTGTAATGAACAAACAGGATTAGTCCTGTTATTCAAAGAAAGAACCAGAACTAAGGGAAGACTAGGGTTGCATGTGCCAATAGGAAAGGAGCAGGGCTTTGCTCTCCCCAGCGTTTTGACCCAGGCATTAAAAAATCCTTGCAAGTGGGATTTACAATAAGAGACAAAGCAACCAGACGTGGGGAAGGTCTTGTTAAGACTCAGAGTGCTGAGCTAATTGCTTTTGAATACCTGGGTTTACTTTGGCCAGAAGAGAAGTTACTAACAACAAGAAATTTATTCATTTCCCTCACCCCATCTCCATATTAAAAAATACACAGGGAGAAATTCTTTAGTCGAAATGCAGGAAAGAAAGAGATGCCTAGAAAAATCAAGATGTCTGTGTCCATCTAACACGCCGGGGAGGAGCGGAGTTCTTTCTGAGTGACAAAGTTTAATGCAGAGGTTTGGGTAGAAGGAATAAAAAAGGCTCACCTTCTTCTGTTTATAAAAATGTACAAGATCACTTTAAAGGGTGAATTTTATGGCGTGTGAATTATATTTCAATAAAGCCGTTATATGAAATAGTGAATACATATGCACATGTGTGCACACACACCCCCGCTCAGAGCCAGATGTGAACAGGGGAAATGGACAATCTTACCTATAAGGTCTCGTAGCCACCAGAACCCTTAAAGATGATCCTTTCACTGCCCAGAAAAGGATCGGAGAATCTTAAGCTCCAGTGTTTATTTGGATGAAGTGTAGAAACATACACATTCCGTAAGGCACGATCACTAAATACTGTGTGGCAATGTGTAAAATCATGCTGTTCTTAACGGCGCCTATAACGTTAGGTGGGGAACTGAAATACCATCTTGCAACATTTTCCAAGGTCCTAAATGAACAGTCTGACAATTCCAACCTATGACACAAGCACAGCAAGCCTTTTCCTCACTCCTGTCTACGTCTCCAAATCTCTCCCTGGACGCGGCCTCTTCTCATTTTGCAAGGACAGACTGTTCTAGCATTCTGCACCACTTTGTGAGATTACATGCTCATGTGCTACATCCTAGTTTCTCAATTTCAGACATCATCCAATGGGTTCTGAGCCTGGACACCCACCCGTCATGCACTCATCCTCACATTATTGCACCATTCAAATGTTTAGTAGAATTTGCCAATGAATCTATCTAGCCTCTTTAAAGAGTTCTCTCTTTAAATTGTAGAATCAATTTCTTTCATGGGACAATTGTCATTTTGACTTTTTTCTGTGTCAATTTTGTTAAGTTGCATTTATTTGTTCAGGTCACTTAACATATTCATTTTTTTGGTCATAATTTTGTTTATAATACCTACTTATAATAATTTTAACTTACGGAGGATCTGTAGTAATGCTTCTCTTTTTCATTCCTGAAATGACAAATGTCTTCATAGGCATTGATCAGTTTTATTAGTTTCTTCCAAGAACCGGCGTACGGTTTTGTTGATTCTATGTGTTTGTTTTCTATTTCATTAATTTCTGCTGTTTTAAAATTTTCCTTTTTCTGCTTTCTTTGAATTTATGTTGTGGGTCTTTTTCTCCCATCTAATGTTAGATGCTTTGCACCGTAATTTTCAGCTTTTCCTCTTTTCAAATACGTGTAGTTCAGGCCATAAATTTCTCTCCCACCACTACATTACCTGCATTCCATTTGTTTGCATATGTGGTATTTTCAATATCACCCACCTGCAATTATTTTCTCATTTAAATTATGATTTTTCCCCCTTTGACACATGAGTGATTTAGAAATGTTTTTCAATTTTCCAAAGTAGGGGCTTTTTCTAGTTACCCTTTTCATTTTGATTTCTTAAGTGTAATGTCAGAGAACTGGGTTTATATGCTACTAATCCTTAGAAATACCTGGAAACTTGCCACAGGGCCTGTATGTGGCCAATTTTAATAAATAATCCATTTGTACTTCAAAGGAAAGTATTTATTCTTCAGTTGGTGGGTGTAGTGTTCCAAAACACCGAAACTGTCCATTGTGATGTTCAGATGTATTCTTACTGGTTTTTGCTGTTTTAGCCATCAAATATATTTGAGGCCTGCTAAATCTCTTACCCTATATGTGGGTCTGTCTTTTTCTCTTTGCAGTTTTAATAAGGCTTTGCTTTATAATTATACATATTTGAAAGAGTTTTATTTAAAGATATAGCTAACATATAAGATTATGTCAATTTCAGGTGTATACCAAGTTGTTCAACATTAATATACTTAGAGAAATGGTCACCATGATGAGTCCAGCAACCGTCTGACACCTGTCACATTATCACATTTTGACTATATTCCCTGCACTATACATTACATCCCTGTGAACTATTTGGTTTATACCTGGAAATATGGACGTCTTATTCCCCTTCACTTTTTCTGCCCTTTTAAAAACTTTCAGTTACAGTTGACATTCAGTATTATTTTATATTTCGCTTTATATATTTTGAGGCCTTGTTAGAACCGAACCCAATCTTTTACCAATCTGCAGGGACCCTCTTTAGCTCAAGTAGTGCTTGTTACTGTTGGTGTGTCTGACATTAACATAAGGACACCAACTTTTTTTTGCTTAGTATTTGCTTGGTATCTCTTTTCCCATCCACTTGATTTTTAACTTTGCAATTTTCTCATATTTAGATGTTATTCTTGTTTTCGGGTACACAAGTCGGTGCCAACAGGAAGCAGACAGCAAAATTAAATGAGGATCATCCAAGGAGGTTTAATACAGAGACCATTTACAAAGATATGAGCAGAGCAACTGAAGCCACAATGCACGGTGTGCGAGGCGGGGTGCTGAACCTCTAGGTACACTGTGTACTGAAGACAAGGGGCAGGGGACCTGTGACCTTGAGGGAGACGGGCTGCCAAAGGGGGCTAGAGCGATGAAGAACTCATAAATAAATACCTTCTTCCTCCCTCCTCTCTGCCGCCGATGTTTCCCCTTGGCTGAACGCAACCGTGAGAGTTGGCAGAGACTCTGGGGTGAGGCCAGCGTGAGACAGAGAAGTATCTGGTAGGCAAACAAACTACGCCTGGCTCAACAGCAAATCCAGTAGACTCTCTGTTAACCGGCACCCATGCTGGATAAATGCAGTAGTATTTCTTTGTTGATGTTGTTGTTTTTAATTTTTATTGTCAGGCTTATTGGGGTGACAATGGTTAGCAAGAATTACATAGGTTCCAGGGATACAAATTCTTCTTCTTCTTCTTCTTTTTTTTTGCCAGTTGCTTGAGCTCTGGTGAGCAGAGAGTCTACTGGACATTAAAAATCCCTAATATGAAAATTATTGTCTTCTAAAACAAAGCAATTTGCCTATTTACCTTTATTGAAACTACCGATATAATTGGATTTTTTTTTCTTTTTTTCTTTTTTTTTTTTTGGTATGTGGGTAGCTCCCTGACCAGGAATCGAACCCAGGCCGCAGCGCTGACAGCGCCAACGCCGAACGAAGCCTTAAGCCGCTACACCATCGGGGAACTCCAGGATTTATTTTTAACAACTAGGTTTGTGTGTTCTAGATACTCCCTATAGACAGACATAGAAGTCCACAACAGCTTTTAATATTGCCATTTTTTCCTTTGTTTTGGTGTAACTTGTTAGCCAATTAGAAAAAAATATTTGCTTACATAAAAATAATCAGATGATGAAGAAAATCAAATCATAAACAAACCGGGGTGAGCAGTGGAGGGTGGGAATGATCAGAACTCTGGAAGAAAAATTGAAGGTTACATTTTAAAATATATCAGTCAAATAGCAGACCTGAAAAAATATTTCTAGGAGCTCTGATACATAAGGGCTATTACTTCTATATTTTACATGAATGCTTATTAGCTTGATGACATCGACGCTGAGGCCTCTAGGACAAAAACAGGGCAATTTTCAAAAGAAAAAACACACTTTGGACACAAACGTTTGGAAAAGGGGTCACCATCTTTAGTAATGATCCCAACGCATATCATTTTCTTCTCCTCTGAACCAGGGCTGGACAAGGCATCGATCACAGTCCCCTGGGAGACTATTAGGCAATTTTGGGGTGACTGCCTGAATAATAAAATAAATAGTGGACAGCAGTACTTGGAGACGTAGCCCTTGCCCCGAAAGTCTGTCCAGGCCTGTTCTAGAACTTTCGAAAGAGTGTGCCACCCTGTGCCTGAGGAGATCGTAAATTGGTTCAACGACTTGGAAAAAGCAAATTGGTAATCCGTATCTAAAGCAGACGTGTTTGTGCTTTCTACTTCTTATTTGTCCCAGTCATTTTATTTCTGGTGAACAATCCCACAGAAATAATTCTGAATTTAGGGGAAAGCTTTCTGCATTAAACTGCCAATTTATAACAGCAAAAAAACCCCACAAAGCAACCTGCATGCCCAGCGATAGAGGGATGCTTCAATAAATTGTGGTAATTCTCCATGGTGAAGTATTATAAAAATACATAACATGCTGTATTTGAAGGATATACAATGACATTGAAAACTACCGGATCATGCAAGTAACAGAAGGAACTACAGTTAGGTTGACTGCACGGTCAGAAACCTCTAAGATATCAGCAAAAAGACCACACATGGAAATATAGGCGTATTTTTAACAGGACGTGTTTCTGGAAATAATACAGGCAAATTCTCAAACATTAAACGCGCTCACGTATTCTGGGAGGATTTGCTGCAAAGACGCTGCCCAGCGTGGACTCCACGGGGCACCTCTGTACCTAACAACAAAGGGACTTCAGGAGACAGTGTCCCTGTCCCTTTTATCCTTCACTTGCACCAATATTTACTATTTAATTTGCAAAAGTGAAATATTAAAGAAAAATCCCATCTTTTGGTTGTATTCATGATCAAGAAATTCAGGACAAGCTGAATGACACCGTGAGTCATCCACGTGCCCAGTGGCGGCTAGGCTGCGCCTGGACCCAAATAAGTGGGGACAGTTCCTCTCCTTCTCTTGAACTAGGAGACTCTGGGGAATAGTGTCCCTATAATGGTCCCTTGAAAGGGCAGAAAGGAGGCAAAGAGACCAACTGAACGAAACACTGAGTGATACTGCAGCAAATGGGGTTGAAAATGGAACTTTCCGGCAACCGTGTGTGTGGTGACTGACGACTTCACTGAGCTCCTCAGCTCGGTGTGCAGGGGCATGGGGGTGAGGCTCTGCAGTCCCATTTCCTACAGGGAGAGGTTAGTGACAACCCCTAAAGCCGGCCCTGAGAGAAGGCACGCGCTTCAAATCGAAGTTTCCTTCCAGCTGCCCACACGAGGTGCGGCGGGGCCTCGGACACAGAGCGCGACGTTTCAGCTTTTACTGGGAAATGAAGATTAGCTCCTGCCAGAGGTCCATGGAACAGAGGTCAAGGAAACCGACCGTAAAACGGTGCTTTTAGAAAAAAAGAAATACACAGAAGAGCCAGTGAGAGGAAATGGAGCTTCAGATGAGGAAAAAAGGGAAAACGATTATGAGGGGAGACGAGTTCTGCTGCTTCTAACCGACTATTAAACGTGTCATTGAGTGTGCAGAGCAGGAAACAGCGGACTGATGACATGTGCTCTGCACGGAACACGATTCATGCGCGCACGTGCACCCGTTTATTCATTCAACCTATACTCCCTGCGCGCGCATGCTCCCTCACCCACCCCGCAACGCCCCTGCACGCGCATGCTCCCTCACCCACCCCGCAACGCCCCTGCGCGCGCATGTTCCCTCACCCACCCCGCAATGCCCCTGCGCGTGCATGTTCCCTCACCCACCCCGCAATGCCCCTGCGCGTGCATGTCCCCTCACCCACCCCGCA